>WNWK01001463.1:82500-142500 GCA_009830355.1 Cherax destructor | reverse complement strand
ACAGAATCTGTTTGGGTAGAGTTTCTAGAAGGTCAAGAAAACTGATTCTAGGTGTAATATACCGACCTCCAGGCTTGGATCACGATAGAGGGAGACTTCTTTGGGACGAAATTGTTAGGCTTCTAGGCACAATAACGTAGTGTTAGTAGGGGATTTAACTTTAGTCAAATTGACTGGACTTCTTTGACCGGTAATCTGGAGTCCAGTGACTTTATGGAAGTAGTTCAGGACTGTTTTCTGAAGCAGTGTGTGACGGAGCCTACCAGAGGTAATAATTTGCTCGACCTAGTCTTGTCAAATAAAGAAACTCTTGTAAATAATCTGGAGATCACTGAAGAGCTTGGAGCTAGTGATCACAAATCCATTACTTTTAATATTACATGGGAGTACGAGAATAGGGATAATACGGTAAAAGTTCCTGATTTTCGTTCTGCCGATTATATTGGACTTAGGAACACCTGTCAACTCGACTGGGGTAATCTAGCTAACGATTACGATGGATCTGCGTTTATGATTTGTTTCTTAATAATGTACACGTGCACAGAGTATGTTTATTCCCCAGAGAGAATTTAGGTCAAATAATAACGATCCCAAATGGATTAACAGGAGGCTAAAACATTTATTAGGGGGGAAGAGAGGAATTTATAGGCGCATCAAAAGAGGAGATGTTAACCTTATTGACCAATATGTTCAGTTGAAAAGAGAAGTAAAAAGGGGATTAGAAAGGCTAAACGTGACTATGAGATTAAGTGCAATGAATCAAAGACTAATCCAAAGGGTTCTTTCAAGTGTACAGGACGAAGGTGAGGGAAAAGGTAGGACCTCTGAAAATTGGGAATGGACAGCTGACGGATAACGAACTGGAAATGTGTTCCTATTTAATGACTATTTTTTGTCAGTCTTTACACAAGAAGACGTAAATGAGATTCCAGAAATTAACAATTATTCAGTTCCTCAAGAATTCAAATTAACTAATATTACTGTCACGAGGGATATGGTTATCAAACAGATAGATAAACTGAAGCAAAAATAAGTCCCCGGGACCCGACGAGTTGTTTTCCAGGGTACTTAAAGAATGCAAAATGGAACTTAGTCAGCCATTAACGAATGTGTTTAATACGTCCATCCTAACTGGTGTTGTGCCAGAGATGTGGAAGATAGCTAATGTAGTTCCTATATTCAAATCAGGGATAAGTCCATTCCATCAAATTACCGTCCAATAAGCCTCACGTCTATAGTAGGCAAATTATTAGAATCAATTATAGCTGATATTATCAGAAGTCACCTTGAAGAACATAATTTGATTAATGAATCTCAGCATGGGTTTACGAGGGTCGTTCCTGCCTGACAAATTTACTGACGTTTTCAATAAAACATTTGAGGCAGTAGACAGTGATAAAGAATATGATATAGTTTACTTGGATTTCAGTAAGGCCTTCGATAGAGTACCTCACAAGAGACTCTTAAGAAAGGTGGCAGCTCATGGTATAGGAGGTAAAGTTCTAGCATGGATAGAGGCATGGCTTACCAATAGAAAGCAGAAGTTTCCATTAATGGGGTCAAATCTGAATGGGGATTTGTCACTAGTGGCGTTCCACAAGGATCAGTTTTGGGCCCATTGTTGTTCATAATTTACATTAATGACCTTGATGAAGGAATTGCAAGTGACATGAGTAAATTTGCTGATGATACAAAAATAGGCCGTATAATTCATTCTGAGGAGGATAACAGTGAACTCAGGAGGATTTGGATAAATTAATGTCTTGGTCTGAAAAGTGGCAGATGAAGTTCAATGTGGACAAGTGTAAGGTGCTTGTCGTTGGTAATGAAAATATCCCTCGAATTTATAAACTAGGTGAAGTTGAGCTTGATCATACAGAATGTGAAAAAGACTTGGGAGTCATGGTAAGCAGAAATCTAAAGCCAAGACAACAGTGCCTATGTGTGCGCAATAAGGCTAACAGATTACTAGGATTTATTTCAAGAAGTATAAGCAACAGAAGTCCAAAAGTTATTTTACAGCTCTATACATCACTAGTGAGACCTCATTTGGATTATGCAGCTCAGTTTTGGTCTCCTTACTACAGGATGGATATAGATTCATTGGAGAACATACAAAGAAGAATGACTAAAATGATTTACAGTATAAGAAATCTCCCGTATGAAGATAGACTTAGAGCGTTGAATCTCCACTCTCTGGAGAGACGTAGAATGAGTGGAGATATCATCGAGGTGTACAAGTGGATGATGGGCATAAACAAAGGAGATATTAATAAAATACTGAGGATATCGAACCAAGTAAGAACCAGAAATAACGGATTTAAATTGGATAAATTTAGATTTAGAAAGGACATAGGCAAGTACTGGTTTTCGAACAGAGTTGTAGATGCGTGGAACAATCTTCCGAGTAGGGTGATAGAGGCTAGGACCTTGGGTAGCTTTAAAAAGAGATTGGACAAATATATGAGTGGGAGGGGCTGGGTTTGATTTGTGTCGTGAGTACGGGAATAAATTCTTAGGTAGTGGTGGTTTTGATAAGGACCTGCCTTGTATGGGCCAGTAGGCCTTCTGCAGTGTTCCTCCATTCTTATGTTCTTATGTTCTTATGTTCCCTGATCCTGTCTCTTAACTTTCAACTTGGTGAGGTCACACCATCCTAGTCTCGTGGGTACCCTGTCATACCTAGTCTTAAAACTGTGTATGGAGTCTGCCTTCCCTACTTTTTCGTCCTGGTCATTCCACTTCCCGAGGACCCTTTGGCTAGCAATACACTTCTCAACACTCTTATGACTCATTTCGTTTTTCAAACTTCCGAGTGTGCCCTCGTGTACCTGTTTCTTACCTCTCGAACAATCTATTCCTGTCCTAACAAACAGGTTTTCTGAGCGATTTTCATTTCCCTATCATGTCTCCCTTAGTTACTCTATTTTTTTAGTGTCATCAGGTTCATTTCCTTTAGCATTTCCTCTCGCTTCATTATCCTTAGCCCAGGAATAATTCTCGTTGCATTAGTTCGGATTTCTCCTGGTTTCTTAATAATGCTTTAATAACATGTGAGGGTTCCATGCTGGTTCTGCATACTCCGAAAGGGACCTGGTGTGTGTTGTGTATAGAGCCGTGAATGGCTGTTCAATTTTTTTTCTGTATGTGTATGTGTGTGTGTGTGTGTGTGTGTACTCACCTAGTTGTGGTTGCAGGGGTCGAGTCATAGCTCCTGGCCCCGCCTCTTCACTAGCCGTTACTGGGTCACTCTCCCTGCGCCAAGTGCATTATCATACCTCTTCTTAAAGCTATGAATGGAACCTGCCTCCACTACATCGCTTCCCAATCTATTCCACTTCCCGACCACTCTGTGACTGAAGAAATACTCCCTAACATCCCTGTGATTCATCTGAGTCTTCAACTTCCAACTGTGTCCTCTTGTTGCTGTGTCCCATCTCTGGAACATTCTGTCTCTGTCCATCTTGTCAAATCCTCTCAGTATTTTATATGTCGTTATCATGTCCACCCCATCTCTCCTGTCCTCCAATGTCGTCAGGTCGATTTCTCTTAACCTCTCCTCGGAGGACATACCCATTAGCTCCGGGACTAGTGTTGTTGCAAACCTTTGCACTTTCTCTAGCTTCTTTACGTGCTTGGCTAGGTGTGGGTTCCAAACTGGTGCTGCATACTCCAATATGGGCCTAACGTACACAGTGTACAGGGACCTGAACGATTCCTTATTAAGATGTCGGAATGCTGTTCTTAGGTTTGCTAGGCGCCCGTATGCTGCAGCAGTTATTTGGTTGATGTGCGCCTCAGGAGATGTGCCTGGTGTTATACTCACCCCAAGATCTTTTTCCTTGATTGATGTTTGTAGTCTCTGGCCCTCTAGACTGTACTCCGTCTGCGGTCTTCTTTGCCCTTCCCCAATCTTCATGACTTTGCACTTGGTGGGGTTGAACTCCAGGAGCCAGTTGCTGGACCAGGCTTGCAGGCTGTCCAGATCCCTTTGTAGTTCTGCCTGGTCCTCGTCCGATTGAATTCTTCTCATCAACTTCACATCATCTGCAAACAGGGACACTTCGGAGTGTGTGTGTGTTTAGTTGCACATGACTGGTACTAGTAACTCGCTCTATTGTGATCCTTTTGTAACTGTTTTTATAACTGCGAATAATACCTATTTCAGTCACTTCCTCTTCTAAGCCATTTCACTTTCTGCTTATCCTGAGACCAAAGGGGCATTTTATAACTACA
This sequence comes from Cherax destructor, assembly GCA_009830355.1. Classification (NCBI taxonomy): domain Eukaryota; kingdom Metazoa; phylum Arthropoda; class Malacostraca; order Decapoda; family Parastacidae; genus Cherax; species Cherax destructor. Next base: position 138,264 of record WNWK01001463.1, on the reverse strand, counting down.
GATAATATTTAGCTGTTGGCCTTATCATATTCTTCGACTACTTAGTACGTTGTTATAATTCTTTTTTTTTAAACGGCAGTGCCTTTGCTATTTTTTCCATTAAATTTACAACAATATATTTAATATTTTATTTTGACTTGATAAATGGTAATAGTACAGTTATAAACAACTCAGAAAAGGGGTGGGGTTCGTACCCGCGGCAAGCTAGACCTAAAACTAGCAGGCCGGCTCGCTAACCACTGTACCACGCCGGTTTGGTGCAACGGATAGCTCACTAGCCTCACGGCTTGCCACGGGGGCCAACCCCAGTCGTTCAGTGAACTGTAAATCCGCCGTGTGTGTTTTATCAAGACCTGAGCAGCAGGATGCAGACATAATCAGCATCCTGATAGATAATGTTGACACATCACAAGAGTGTGTGACCTCAGCCAGTACCTCAGAGAGAGAGAGAGAGAGAGAGAGAGAGAGAGAGAGAGAGAGAGAGAGAGAGAGAGAGAGAGAGAGGGAGAGAGAGCAATTGATGAAGTCCTCGGAACTGTCATCCTGAACACTTTTGTGACCTTCCCAATCTGTATTTGTGGCTCTTGTCATCACCCAGTTGTGACTAAGGTTCCTAAAGACATAATTAATGGTAGGTACCAACTCGAGCAACCTGGCTGGGGGGTAGAACGGAATCTTGTTAGCACTTCCGTCAAAGCTTGCTGCTGCTGAATGAGGCGCCTTGTTCCGGAGTGATGTCAACAAGCAATCAAATCCTTTCGTCAGTCAGATCTTTGATCCCAGGACAATTATATTCCTCACTGGCAGTGTGTGACTGAGCATTTAGATCGACTTTTGTTTGACTATTATTTTTCTCAGGCAGATAATGCCAAATTTAAAGCCTGGAAGAGGTTCAAAAGGCTTTAAAGACAAACCTCTCGGCGCAGGTGACGTTACGAGGTCATACCTCGGTGGGAAACGTAAGAACTAGGTCATTTCTCACTGGGAAACGGAAATACAATCTGATAATTGAGACACATGTGCAACTCCTGCACATGTCTTGTAGGTATTGTTTTCGTTTGATCTAAAGATACGGAAATACAGGGTCATAATTCAGTTAGATGTGGAAGTGCTAGATAATATCTTAATGAAACAAGGAGATGTCTCAGTGGGAAGCCAAAGTAAAAAGTAAAGTGTCAGTGGGAAGCAGACGCGAATGTAAAGCTGGTCATCAAGACCTGTGCGATCCAAAGTCAAAGTATTTCCTTGATAAACAGCAACAAGAATATTGAATAGGTGACAGAATTCCACCTTCGACCTTGCCGCCAGGTCGACTAATCTTTCAGCGACTCTGCTGCTTTGATACAAGTGCAAAAATCCTGAAAAAAGGACTTCCGTGGTTACCTGTGAGGATCTCAGAGGAAACGAAAGCAGGAAGAGGTGTAAATCTTCCCTATTTCACTTAATAATAGGAAGACTGTAGAGCAGTCTTTACATATATAGAGCTTCATCGAGTACAAGATTTGATAAAGCTCTGCACGGTAAAATGTTGTTCCAATAAAATACTGATCTAGAAATTGTCTTTGGCTTGACACTTGTCGGAAATACATCTCTGTGACGGACAGCACAGGGCAAATGATTGTTCTAATTCACAGGCAAATGTTACTGTCCATCGCGGACCAAATTTACTTAGAAAATACCACAACAGATTGTATTTTTTTGTAGTAATCACTTGTTACTAAGCGACTAACTTATGATTTCAGAAAAAAAATCTTATGTTAACTTCCTCCCAATGTAGAACTAGTTGTCAATATCTCCACTATGTCCACCATTATCGAAGCTCTCCACAGAGTGATACCAGTCACTCTTGCCCCCTTCCTTTGTGTGATACCAGTCACTCTTGATCTATTTCACTGCGGCACCAGTCACTGTTCACCCTCTCCACAATGTGGCACCAGGCACCTCTCCACTACTGCGCGCACTGAGTGCGTTTCGTTTATTCTTTGCATATGGAGATTAGAGAGGTGTTGAGGTTCTGGTTCGATTACTTAGTCTTTGATGATCGTTTTAGTCAACCTGACAATCAGGCTGTTAGCCGGCATATATACAATTGTGTTCTTTTGTTCTCTAATAGTTTGTGTTCACTGTTTATCATTAAGACGGTTTGTGCTGAAACTTTTTTTCATTTGTAAATATTATATATATATTGATTTGGTGAAGGTAGAATATAATATATATATATATATATATATATATATATATATATATATATATATATATATATATATATATACACACACACACACATATATATATATATATATATATATATATATATATATAATATAAATAAAAACATATACACACACACACACACACACACACACACACACACACACACACACACACACACACACACACATATATATATATATATATATATATATATATATATATATATATATATATATATCAAAAGTTATTTCTGTATTTAACTTCTTCCCTTATTGTGTGCACTGTAACAGAAGTTCTGGAATTCGTTAAATCCAATATATGGCACCACTGTTGAATCTCACCACTATGTAGCCTCACTGCAGAGTCTCTCCACTATGTAGCCTCACTGCAGTCTCTTCACAATGTAGCCTCACTGTAGAGTCTCACCACTATGTAGCCTCACTGTAGAGTCTCTCCACTATAGCCTCACTGAGAGCTCTCACTATGCTCATGCAGTCTCTCCACTATGTAGCTTCACTGCAGTCTCTCCACAATGTAGCCTCACTGTAGAGTCTCTCCACTATGTAGCCTCACTGCAGTCTCTCCACAATGTAGCCTCACTGTAGAGTCTCTCCACTATGTAGCCTCACTGCAGTCTCTCCACAATGTAGCCTCACTGTAGAGTCTCACCACTATGTAGCCTCACTGTAGAGTCTCTCCACTATGTAGCCTCACTGTAGAGTCTCTCCACTATGAAGCCTCACTGCAGTCTCTCCACTATGTAGCTTCACTGCAGTCTCTCCACAATGTAGCCTCACTGTAGAGTCTCTCCACTATGTAGCTTCACTGTAGAGTCTCTCCACAATGTAGCCTCACTGTAGAGTCTCACCACTATGTAGCCTCACTGTAGAGTCTCTCCACTATGTAGCTTCACTGTAGAGTCTCTCCACAATGTAGCCTCACTGTAGAGTCTCACCATTATGTAGCCTCACTGTAGAGTCTCTCCACTATGTAGCCTCACTGTAGAGTCTCTCCACTATGAAGCCTCACTGCAGTCTCTCCAATATGTAGCCTCACTGCAGTCTCTCCACAATGTAGCCTCACTGTAGAGTCTCTCCACTATGTAGCTTCACTGCAGTCTCTCCACAATGTAGCCTCACTGTAGAGTCTCTCCACTATGTAGCCTTACTGCAGTCTCTCCACTATGTAGCCTCACTGTAGAGTCTCACTACTACGTAGCAACAGTCACTGTTGTCCCTCTTCATTATATGGCTCCTGTCTCTGTTGAACTTCTCCACTATGTGGCAGCGGTCAGTGTTGCACCTCTCCAGTACACTGCGCCAGTCACTGGATCGCCAGATGCTGCACTGGACGTCCTCTTGGCTGAACTACAAGAGTAAGCATCATTCCTGAACCTAACTGACACCTACACACACAAATAAATGGTCATAATCCTAACCATAATTTTTAAAGGGGTGGACCGGTTAGCCAGCGGTAAGTCAGATGACCAGAAACTCCAGCTGCGGGTCTTCATATGATAAGACCTGTTCCCAGACAAACCTTATCTAACCTAACCTAACCTTACACACTGTAAGAGATGACCACCTTCACGAGGTTCATTAATTACTAGCTTGAGGTCAGGGCATGACGCATTACATTTGTTAACGAGAAAGTAAGCAATAATGGTTTCTAGACAATATTTTAGAACTAATGAGACTATTTATTTAATTAGATTTAAAGTCTTTCTCTTAAATGAAGGTCCTTAAGGCTACACATGACCTGTACGCCACCAGTCAAATATTCTTTAACATCTAATATTTGGGTTAAATGTCTGAGACATAAATCCCAGCAAGTGTAAATATCTTACTCTCATTACATGAAAATCAAGAGAAATACATTTTAAAAATATATATACAAAGTTAAGTCTGAAGTGAAGATGAATGAAGGAGACCTGGGATTCGCTGAAGTGTATCTTCTGGTCTTGAAATTTGTCTACGTGATGACCTTAAAGAGCCATGTGTAAATAAAATTGTCAAGAGCAACGTATAGCATTATATAATAGAATTGAACAGCTTAGCACAAAAATAATAATATTATGATATGCCATAAAGCTATAAGAAAAAGAAACAATTTTGCAACCACTTTAGAAAACATTTCAACAAACATTTTAACCAGAAACTCAAAAACCTAGAAATTCATATGCAAAGATAAAAAAAATGAGAGAACATGATAAAAAAAAACAGTGAATGAAGATTAGCGACAGAGTTTTTGTGAGATAATAAGTAATTTAAAGAGCATTTTACAAAAGAAAGAATTTTAACAAAATAAAGCTGCCCTTCCAGGCGAGGTGTCACCTCGGTGCTTGAGGAAAAGGGCCCAAGAATTACATTATGTATTCTGAATTTTTATCGAAACTTCCTTATAAATATATCTGCATGTGAATACAACTGCTGAAGAGAATGGTAACGTCAAATATCAGCCGAAAAAAAAGAGGATTTACAGACTGTATTTACTTAGATTTCAAAACAAGACTTCATAGATTATTTTACGAAGGAATAATCTTTACACAACATTTTTTTTGTGGATAATAAAAAGAAGAGGCAATAAAATGAATGATGAACCGTTTATTTGAAAGAAAGTTACGTGCAGTGGTACCAAAAAGTTCTCATGAGAGAAAAGTTCCTGACGGGATCCCAAAGAGTTCAGTTCTGGTCCCTATAATGTTTTTATGTAAACGATTTACCACAAGGAATAAATTACTGTATGGGTTGAGCAAGTCGAGTGATAACTGGAATTTAATGTTGACAAGTGATACATAATACAAAAATCAGAAAGCTATAACAGACCTCATGAAGAGTACAGAATAAGCGATAAAATAAATTAAAAAAAACAGACAGGGAAAGGGATGAAATAGTAATTATAAGAAGTGATCACATGATCACGTGAGTGAATTACTCAGAAACTCCTATGAAAAGCGACAAGTTTAAGCCATTATTCACAATGTATGATAGAGAAAAACTGGATTATCAAGCTGTGGATTATCAAGCTGTGGATTATCTAGCTGTGGATTATCTAGCTGTGAATTATCTAACTGTGGATTATCTAGCAAATAACATGATTATTTATGCCCGATCAGAGACAGATGAATTACGAGGAAAGACTGAAAACGCATAAAATGTTTTTGCTTACAGATAATAGGAAAATAAGTGACAAGATAAACACATACAACTCTATCAAAAACACGCAATAAAATATACATAGAAGCCTTATTAGCACCATCAACAATGAGAAAAAAGAGGCAACGGTTATTACCCACTGAAAAAATAACTACTAAAAGGTACTCATCAAATATTTGTTAACAAGGGGAGTGGCAGGTACCGGAGTGGGACTCAAGGTGAGTCCCACTCCGGTACCTGCAAGTATTTAAAGCCTGCGCTACCACCACTGCAGGTTTTAAATACTTGTATAAAGAATTAATTATATAAAAGATAACCACGGAGTCGCTCGTTTCGCTCGTATTTAACACCAGCACATTGTTAAAATAATGTTAACGATTCACAAATTCCCAATTTAGTTTTTCGTTCTTCTTATGAGGATTTTCTCTCCTTTTCCTCCTCGTCTTCTGGTCTAAGCTTAGAAAGCGCGGACGAAGCTTGCAGCTTTAAATTGCTTCACGGATCACAGGCGCTGCAGGCGAGAAGTTTGCACGCTAATCCAAGGAAAGATAATGAAAAATTGATCGAAAAATTATCTGAATACACGTCCTGCATAAACAGCAAATTCAGAGTACTGGCGGAGGGTGTCCAGACTTTAGCAAGAGAGTCTCTCCTTCCACTCACTCTTACTCGTGAATACTCACTATTACTCACAATACTCTGCTATCACTCGCCATTCTTATCTCACAAGTCTTCACTCACCTTCACTGATAAACCTTCACTCTTTCTAACCCACAAACACTCACTCCCATCCATGAGCCCCCACGCACTCCCATCCATGAGCCCCCACGCACTCCCATCCATGAGCCCCCACTCACTCCCATCCATGAGCCCCCACTCACTCCCATCCATGAGCCCCCACTCACTCCCATCCATGAGCCCCCACTCACTCCCATCCATGAGCCCCCACTCACTCCCATCCATGAGCCCCCACTCACTCTCCGTAGCCTCAGCGAACCATTGTCGTACACACAGTAACACACAATGAATATTACCCAGCATGAGTGAGTGGCTATCCAGCATGAACAACTAACAAGACGTGAACAAGCTGGCTGAACAATATATTGTCACTAACACGGTGTTGTCACATGAGTCAGGTAGCAGGACAGACATACGCATAACAAACTCGACTGAATCTCTGGTACACAAGTGTGGCGGCGGTGGGACGGGGAGCAGCCAGAGAGTGGGCGAAATTATACCTCAGTTGAAAATATGAGACACTTGTGCAATATTTGGGTATCTTTATTCTGGAAACGTTTCGCCAGCCAGTGGCTTCTTCAGTCCAATACAAAGAAGAAAGGTGGAAGATAAGGAGCAGTTGAGGTAGTCAGTCCCTCAGGGTGGAGTGGATGTGCTCAGTACATCAGTCTTGATTACCTCAAATTTATCTTCCCGAGTTTTTCTCTGTATTGGACTGAAGAAACCACTTATGCAGACTGTGTCAGACACACCAATATCTTGGAATCTTGATGCAGGGAATTCTTCAAATCTTTCCTAACTTTTAGGCACGACCTACTTCCACTAGTGGGATTTTTTTTTTCACTGGTGACGCAGCCTACTACTGCTTCACCTCATCTGCCTGCAGTATATAAGTATATGCTGTACTTTTATCAAAACTGACGGAGTGAACACACCGACTCCATGCAGAGGGACTGATTACCTCAAACTCCTTCTCATCTTCCACCATTTTCCTCTGTAAGGGACTGAAGAAACCACTGGTTGGCGGAAAGTTTCGGGAATAAATATACTCAAGCGTTGCACAAGTATCTCATTTATCAACCTCAGTTGAAAGTTTCTTGCAGCTATGAGGACGAAATCGATTCAATACAACAGTAGAAGTGCTCCCATAATGAAGCCAGAGGCAGTAGTAGAAGCAAGGATAATCACGCATAAGCCAATATCCATAATGGGATTTGCTATTTTCTAAGCATTAGTGTTAAGCTCATTATGGGTAATTGAATACAAGAAGAATTGGACTTATAATGAAGAGATTTCGAAGTGTATTCCAATTTTACGAGTGTATTCCTAAGCTGCGAGTGCATTCTTATGTTGTCAAGTCCATTCCCATATACAAGCTGAGACAGCAACTGTGTGAGCGTCAGAGACAAAACATACTAACCTTGGGAAACAAGTAGTATTTATACAAGCACATATATTGAGGAAAAAATTCCAATGTAAACGGAACTCCAGCGAGGATGAGAAACAAAGCACGGTGTAAAAAGGATCTGCATATTTCATTCTGAATCAGAGACCTTCAAGAGTCTGTGAAGAGTGTCTGTGAAGAGTGTCTGTGAAGAGTGTCTGTGAAGAGTGTCTCTGAAGAGAGAGTCTCTGAAAAGAGTCTCTAAAGAGAGAGTCTCAGAAAAGGGTCTCTGGAGTTTCTGAAGAATCTCTCTGAGGAGAGTCTTTGGAGAAAGTCTCTGAAGAGTCTTTCAAGAGTCTGAGAGAGTCTCTCAAGTCTCCAACTGAGACCGAAAAATATAGATTTTTTCTTTATGTTTCTCTCCAGTCCAAGTAGTATTAGTATTACTTGTTCATTTCTCAGTGTTTACAAAATAATCATTCCATTTAATATGTAACCAAATAATAATTGATGAATATTAAAAAACGTAGAAGCTAAGAAACGAAAACACTATATCCATAAGCGAAAGCTTGCATGTTATGTATGTATATTATATATATATATATATATATATATATATATATATATATATATATATATATATATATATATATATATATAAAACTGTATACAAAGATCAGAGAAAACTACAGAAAACTCGAAAAATTCGAAATAGTCATTTAAAAACACATAAAAATATACACTAAATGGCATCAGATTGGCCATATACACAGGCGACCAATGGGAATAGATATTGAAATAAAAAGAAACATTTTAGTCTCACTGTCGTATTTTCTTTAGTCTTGAAAAACAAATAGATATATTTCGGTGGCTGCGCGATCCGAGAAAGGCGTCCCTGAACTGCACCACCCCAGCCTCCAGTGCCTCAATGCACGTGATTGGAATAGTGCAGAGTGCGGCATAAGTCTGTCTTGCAGTTAAATATCGGCACTGAATATTTGAAACTATTGAGAAGTGGCACTTACGTGTCGTCATATGGAAGTAAATATTCTATTTCTTTCAATAAAATTTTTAAATTAGGATTCACACAGCCCAAAACGGAATTCAAGCTTGCCAGTAAGGAGTACCAGGTATGAATCTGAGCTGAAGTGGCATTTTCTTACCGTCTTGGAGAGACCAATATCTTGAAAATAGTCTTAATATCATAAAAATTTAAAAGCGCCACAAAATCTCCATTTCATATATAACTTTTTATTTATATATTATTTCAAATTCTCTACAATCCTATTATTTTTTTATTTTTTAAGGAAAATTAAATTTTAATTAAGCCCATAAATAGTGAACGTTTAAAGCCAAGTTTTTTAATATTTTCATTAAAATTTCAGGCTAAAGTTATGAGGTATCATCCCTCTTATAGACTATCTCGCCATTAATATTTTGAAGCCGATCAGACGAAGTATTTAGTTATTAAATATAAATATCTCAATTTATTCAATATAATTGGTAAACTGGGACCTACGTAACTTAATAAGAACACGAACCTTGCGTTAATAAACCACAAACTAGTGGTGAAAATTTGAAGCCGATCGAGAGAGACATTCTCCCGTTATGGAATGGATTCAAGCGATTCCAATTATTTTTTTTAACTATTTTACTGTTCTGATAAATTTGTCCACACACAAACAAAACTTAATAAGCATCATTCTGGCCGCAAGATGGATCAGCCATTAAATTTTGAACCATATCAATTGTTCCAAGAATCTGGCCCTAGTGACCGTACTCAAATGTTAAAAAATTGAAACCGATCGGACTAGACATTCTTGAGTTATGAGCGAGAGAGAAACAGCAAGGTGCATGAAGGAAAAAAAATGATGACAATCACTTGAGGGTCCTCCTTGAGGGTAAATAATTAAGTTTGAGCCGTGAATGAGCACCATCACAGATCATTCCTGCAGCACTAACTACGTCGTTCAGTTAGAGAGAAACGTAATGTCATCGGGCGCCAGCGCGCGTGTCCATCCTGATGACGCCAATTAATCTTAATTTTTATAAGCTTAAAATGAATATTTCTAATTTTTCGCATTTTGAGATGGTTCGGACATTTAGAGAGGATGGAAGCAAATAGGATGACTTAGAGGGTGTGTAAATCTGAAGTGAAGGGAAGGGGGGGGGGTAGTTGTCATCCTAGGAAATGTTGGAGTGAGGGGGTAAAGGAGGTTTTGTATGCAAGAGGCTTAGACTTCCAGCAAACGTGTGTGAGTGTGTTTGATAGGAGTGAGTGGAGGCAAGTGGTTTGCTGTAGAAGTGTGAGCAAGGTAACATTTATGAAGGGATTAAGGGAAAGCAGTTAGCCGGAGGTGGGAAATACAGTCTGCACTCTAAAGGAGTGGTGCAGATATTTGCAGTTTTGAACTGTAGTATCGGCTCGTCTCTGGTAAGACAGTGATTGAGTGAGTGATGGAGAGCGTGTTTCTTCTTTTTCGGGTCACCCTATCTCGGTGGGAGACGGCCGGTGTGATAAAAGAAAGTGTACTCAATCACCTATTTGTACTCACCTATTTGTGGTTGCAGGGGTCGATTTATAGCTCCTGGCCCCGCCTCTTCACTGATCGCTACTAGGTCCACTCTCTCCCTGCTCCATGAGCTTTGTCAAACTTCGTCTGTGTGTATGTGTATGTGTGTGTGTGTATAATTAAAATTATTCAACTTATTCTCTATCTCTGAATTGTTTCTTGTGAAGAGTGTCGGTTCATGAAGACAGCAGATGGAAGTTGTGAGATTAGTGTAAACTAGATACTAACTGTAGCTACGGTGTCATTGCTAGTTGGCACTGACTCACGTTACCACTCACTATCCAACCCTCGTTAACACTAGTGAACACTTACTATCACTAGCAACTTTTCACAACTGTCGTGGGAGTAGCTAGAGACCGCACACACTCATGTACGTAACTCAGACACACATGTACACTCGCATAATATTTCCAGTATATGTATATCTCATGTTTACTCACATGCGCGCGCACACAAAAGACACACACACACACACACACACACACACACACACACACACTACACACACACACACACACACACACACACACACACACACACACACACACACACACACACACACACACACACACACACACACTCATCTTGTATTCCCTGCAGTGAGCTACTCTAATGCCTTCCTTCCTCTCCCACTCTTGTTCACTCTCTGTCTTTTGCCTATCTGACCTGCATCTCTTCAAGTGTGAGACAAGCATTCGCTGATTGCTATTCTTCCCTCATACGCGCTTATATACTCTCCTCTCAGTCTATCAGCCTCATTGCTAGCCTGACTGCCTCTTACTAACCTTGTACGTCTCTCTATGTTGACAACGGTATAAAATACCGAAAAGTTATGATTAGCACACATGTGCAACAGCTGGGATCATTATTTTTGAAACGTTTCACCCGTTTGTCTGTCTGTCTGACAGTCTGTCTCTGGCTGCTTGCATTTTTATTCATTCGTTTGTCAGCCTCTGTTTTGATCGTGGTCATGGTGCCATATCCTCTAACAATTCATCCAGGTGTTGCAATCGTATTCTTAAACCTTTTAAGTTTAACACGAGTGAATTGAGAATATTATTACACAAAGACTAAGTTACCTACGGTAAGCGTATTAACTTAGATTACCTAATACCTAGTACCTATCCTGCTTATACTACTGCCAGTTATGACACAGCTGTCAGACTCACTTGTGTCCTAAGTTTGCAAGTGTATATCACCTAGCTTTGAAGAGCATCCATGAGTGTCATCTAGGTGTAGCAAGTTTGCACCTTTGTGCTGCACCTAGGTGTAGTCAGCACGTATCTGTTTATCTCAGTAGTGAGCACGTATCTCTATACTCTACTTAGGTGCAGTGAGCACCTATGTACCTGACCTAGATGTAGCAAGATTCTGTGTACTTTACCTAGGTGTTAGTGAGTACATGTGTACTTTCTGAGTGTAGTGAGTACCTTTGTACCTCAGCAAGGTGTAATGATCACTTATGTACCTCAACAAGGTGTAGTGAATTCATTTACATCTCATTTAGGTGTAGCGAGCACCTATTTACCTAACCATGGTGTACTGAGCACTGAGTACTGAGCACCTTTGTAAGTCACCTGGGTGTAGCACATACCTGTGTACTCCATCCTGGAACCTCCTCTCTGCTTGTCACCTGAGACAGTGTTGCTCTTGTGGGGGAAGTTGTAGTAAGCGATGAACCTGGGGCTGCCGTACCTCTCGCTCACACTGTCACAGACACAACAATTCAACAGTTAAATGTATATATATATATATATATATATATATATATATATATATATATATATATATATATATATATATATATATATATATATATATATATATATATATATATATATATATATATATATATGCAAAAAGATCACAGTAAACAGGTGATATCAAAATATGCAAGACAACCACTATGAAAAAATAGAAGAATTCCAAGCGCATTCGTGACTACTCACATTATCAAGGAACTATGAATGTGAGTAGTCACAAAGCGCTTGGAATTCTTCTATTTTCATAGTGGTTGTCTTCATATATATATATATATATATATATATATATATATATATATATATATATATATATATATATATATATATATATAAATATATATATATATATATATATAACAAACACTGATCTCTGGCCGACGGAGACTCGACCACGAACCTACGGCCAGAGATCAGTGTTTGTGAATATTTCGCCTGCTCTTGCGAATTCTAGCATATATATATATATATATATATATATATATATATATATATATATATATATATATGTCGTGCCGATTAGGTAAAACTTGCGATTTTGGCTTAAATAGCAACGCTCACCTTGCCATATAAGACAAGTGAAAATTTGTGTATGCAATAATTTCGCCAAAATCATTCTGAACATAACGAAAAAAATATATTTCATTGTGTTTGTTTATTATTAAATTAATGTTAACGTATCCAAAATATATTTAGTTGGGTTAGGCTAAATTAAATAGCGCTTGTAGTAATAAGGTTAGGTAGGTTTTCAAAGTTTCTCTTGGTACAAAATTATAAATTTTTACATTAACATAAATGAATATAATATATCTTTAAACGTATAAGAGAAAATTTTAGAAAGGACTTAATTTTAGATGAGTTCTTGCTAATTGACCAGTTTTACCTAATCGGCACGACATATATATATATATATATATATATATATATATATATATATTACAAAGCATGTATAATATATAAAATGTTCTATGAACAATTTAACATTTATGTAATCGTAATTTCTCTGGTCGGAAAATTGTTCCTGCAAGACCTAAATTTAGCATTTTAATCCTTTGATTTAAAAAATATGAATCATATTTCTATTGACAATGTTGAATGATTAATGTAGACTAGTGGGTAATCCCCCACTGAGCTTCCTTCCTCGGTATTACCCCAGGGATTCACCCACACGCAACGCTCACCCATCCACCAGGACATAAGAACTCATCCGCCACAGCCGTCGGGGAACCTACAGCGTTGAAATATTTGCCGAATAATAGCATATTCTCTCTAATTATTAGCACATAAATCGCGTAGTAATCTCCAAATATTTATTACCAGAAAATACAAAATTCTTTCAATAAGTTATGTAATTGTTAGGTAAAAGCATTCGGCTCTCCTTTGGAAATTAGGTTACAACAACTGGATTGTAAGAAAAAGTATGATGATCTAATTTTCCTGAGGATTGTGATGAGTGCAAGCAAGACGTGATGAGTGCAAGCAAGACGTGATGAGTGCAAGCAAGACGTGATGAGTGCAAGCAAGACGTGATGAGTGCAAGCAAGACGTGATGAGTGCAAGCAAGACGATGAGTGCAAAAGAGGATGAGGCAAGCAAGACGTGATGAGTGCAAGCAAGACGTGATGAGTGCAAGCAAGACGTGATGAGTGCAAGCAAGACGTGATGAGTGCAAGCAAGACGTGATGAGTGCAAGCAAGACGTGATGAGTGCAAGAAAGACGTGATGAGTGAAGAGACAATTTTAAGGAAAATATAATAAATCACTATAAACTTTGATAATAACGAATTATACAAAAACAATTTTTTTTTTAAATGTGGAACTGGAATTAAACAGTTCCATAAAAAAGGATGAAGGAAGACCAAAAAGGAAGATTATGATGGAAGACCATAGAGGAAGCCTATGAAGGAAGTCTATGAAGGAAGACCACGAATAAAGATTATGAAGGAAGACCACGAAGGAAGACTGTGAAAGAAGATGGAAAAAAAGACGCAAATGTAGTATAATACGATCCTTTATTCACAATGTTTCGCTCACACTGTGGCTTTTATCCAGACCGTGAACGAAGACTATGAGGAAACACAACGGAGGAAGCCCATAGAGGAAGACCATGAAGAAAGACTAAGCAAGAAAACTTTGAAGGAAGACCATAAAGGAAGACTATGAAGGAAGACGTGAAGGAAGTCCGTGAAAGACCACTAAAGAAGACAGTAAAGGAAAGACCAAACAAGAAGATCACGCTGGAAGACCACGAAGAATTTTTTTTTTTTTTAGTTAATTTTGGAAGTGAGTGCCGTCCTAGTGACCTGCCCGATTAGGTTAGGCTGAGTAAGGTTTATCAGGAAACAGGACAAGTGTTTCCTGACGCGGATTTTAGTCATATGATGACCCGCAGCTGGAGCTTTCGGCCATCTGAAAAAGACATGCCCTAGCTTCAAATATGAAACAACTACAACAGTGCCAGGATAACGAAGAGATCGTGTACAAAACACCTCTACGGACATATGCTGACTTTCTACAAGATTGATGGACTGAACACATCGACTCCAGGCCGAGGGACTGATAACCTCAAAACTCCTACTCTCCTTACACCTTTCTACTTTGTATTGGACTGATGAAGCCACTGTGTGGCGAAACGTTTCCTCAATTAAGATATCCAAGTGTTGCATATGTGTCTAATTTATAACATTTACGTAGATATGTGCCATGTGGAAGTGAAAAACTTACATAACAGGCTATGTGGAGAATATAGATCGCGTGACGACATACTGAAAGCCTCGCATAGAAAACAGATGAAAATAAAAATATAGACAAAATATGCTACATAGCCACACTTCAAGATAGTCTCTGGATACATGGAATTGGAAAAGCTAAAATAAAAAAGCTGTTTACAACATATATTAAACTAAAATTGGTATTTACAGCTGTTGTTGGTTGACAGCGCCTAAACAATATGTAGATAAAATCAATTAAATATTATTTGTTTTGCAAAAAAACGCCTTGAGGTAATAGTTAAAAAAAACTGACATTAACCAAGATGCCTTCTTTGGCTGATAGGATTACAAGATACCTGATAAAAATGTCTTAAATAAAGAAAAGAATAAGTGTGTAGAAATAAGACTGATTTCTTAACACCAGCAACACTGAGAGATGATATGATTGAGAACAATGTGTATTTACAGAGAGGAAGAATATGGTAATGGTATCCTGGAGGCGGCGGTATGTGTTGCAACAGCTACTAGAATGTGGTGGTAGGTGCCACAACCCCCACTAGAGTGTGGTGGTAGGTACCACAACCCCCACTAGAGTGTGGTGGTAGGTACCACAACCCCCTCTAGAATGTGGTGGTAGGTACCACAACCCCCACTAGAGTGTGGTGGTAGGTACCACAACCCCCACTAGAGTGTGGTGGTGGGTACCACAGCCCACACAAGCGTGTGGTGGTGGGTACCACAGCCCCACTAGCGTGTGGTGGTGGGTACCACAGCCCACATAAACGTGTGGTGGTGACTACCACAAGCTTGTAGTGGTGGGTACCTAAGCCCCACTAGAGTGTGGTGGTGGGTACCACAGCCCACACAAGCGTGTGGTGGTGGGTACCACAGCCCCACTAGCGTGTGGTGGTCGGTACCACAGCCCCCACTAGCGTGTGGTGGTGACTACCACAGCCCACACAATCGTGTAGTGGTGGGTACCACAGGCCCACTAGCGTGTGGTGGTGACTACCACAGCCCACACAAGCATGTGGTGGTGGGTACCACGGCCCCCACTAGCGTGTGATCGTGGGTACCACAGCTCCCACTAGCGTGTGGTGGTAAGTGCTATTAACTACCAGCAACAGGGCGTTATATGTGCTACAATCACCAGCAGTAGCACGTTATATACGTTACAATCACCGGCAGTAGCACGTTATATACGTTACAATCACCGGCAGTAGCACGTTATATACGTTACAATCACCAGCAGTAGCACGTTATATACGTTACAATCACCAGCAATAGCACGTTATATACGTTACAATCACCAGCAATAGCACGTTATATACGTTACAATCACCAGCAGTAGCACGTTATATACGTTACAATCACCAGCAGGTGATATGTTACAACCACTATTAAAAGATAGCAATAAGTACTACAACCACTTCTTGTGTGTGTGACGGAATTAAGAATTACAGTATATCACACACTTAACACCGGAAGACACACATACTCACTCACACAAACAAAACACACACACACGGGGCCAGGAGCTATGAATCGATCCCTGCAACCACAATTAGGTGAATACACACACACACACACACACACACACACACACACACATAGCCCCCGGTGGCCTAGTGGGTAAAGCTCTTGCTTCACGCACGGAGGGGCCGGGTTCAAATCCCGGTGGAGCAGAAACATTTCGAAGTGTTTCCTTACATACACATACACACACACATATATACAACAGGCCTAGTGTCAAATTGACATGTGCCTAGGACAAAATGATAACTAACACACACACACACACACACACATACTGACTACAGAAAGTGATTGTGGAAGTAGTACGCCATGAAGCGCTAAACCCGTGTACATCATGCCTCGCAAGGAGTTTAAGAGGCTCGATCCTCCATCCTCTAATCGCGGCTCGGCCTCTGACCACCCAGGCTGTTGGTGAATACCCAGCAACTAGAAGAGACAGACAGGCAAGAGACACAATCGAAAACCCAGAAAAATATGCAGATGCAGGGCAATGTTGAGCACCTGAGGTGGCAGCGAGAGGCTGAATGTCAGCAGTGGATCACCAGAGACGTGTATATGGGGACCGGGAGATGATGGTGGAAAGAGAATGGTGATGGGAAAGGTATGGAAGCCATAGAGGAGAAATACGGGAGGGGGACACCGGTGCTGAGGAGACCAGCCGAGTGTGAAGATCTTGTCGAATGAAATGAAGTAAATATGTGTGTGTGTGGAAGGTCTGGGACCGTGTATGTGTGTGTGTGTGTGTGGAAGGTCTGGGACCTGTGTGTGTGTGTGTGTGTGTGTGTGTGGAAGGTCTGGGACCGTGTGTGTGTGCGTGTGAGAAAGGTCTGTGACCGTGTATGTTTGTGTGAGTGTGTGTGGAAAGTCTGGGACCGTGTGTGCGTGTAAGGCCTGTGACCGTGTGTGTGTGTGTGTGTGTGTGCGTGTTTGTGGAAGGTCTGTGACTGTGTGTGTGTGTGTGTAAAGTCTGTGACTTACTGAAGCTCTACATGACTTGATGAAGCTCTACATGACTTGATGAAGCTCTACATGACTTGATGAAGCTCTACATGACTTGATGAGGCTCTACATGACTTGATGAAGCTCTACATGACTTAACGAAGCTCTACATAACTTGATGAAGCTCTACATGACTTGATGAAGCTCTACATGACTTGATGAAGCTCTACATGACTTGATGAAGCTCTACATGACTTGATGAAGCTCTACATGACTTAATGAAGCTCTACATAACTTGATGAAGCTCTACATGACTTGATGAAGCTCTACATGACTTGATGAGGCTCTACATGACTTGATGAAGCTCTACATGACTTAATGAAGCTCTACATAACTTGATGAAGCTCTACATGACTTGATGAAGCTCTACATGACTTGATGAGGCTCTACATGACTTGATGAAGCTCTACATGACTTGATGAAGCTCTACATGACTTGATGAAGCTCTACATGACTTGATGAAGCTCTACATGACTTGATGAAGCTCTACATGACTTGATGAGGCTCTACATGACTTGAAGCTCTACATGACTTGATGAAGCTCTACATGATTGATGAGACTCTACATGACTTGATGAAGCTCTACATGACTTGATGAAGCTCTACATGACTTTATGAAGCTCTAATGACTTGATGAAGCTCTACATGACTTGATGAGGTTCTACATGACTTGATGAAGCTCTACATGACTTGGTGAAGCTCTACATGACTTGATGAAGCTCTACATGACTTGATGAAGATCTACATGACTTGATGAAGCTCTACATGACTTGATGAAGCTCTACATGACTTGATGAGGCTCTACATGACTTGATGAAGCTCTACATGACTTGATGAAGCTCTACATGACTTGATGAGGCTCTACAGGACTTGATGAAGCTCTAAATGACTTGATGAAGCTCTACATGACTTGATGAAGCTCTACATGACTTGATGAAGCTCTACATGACTTGATGAAGCTCTACATGACTTGATGAAGCTCTACATGACTTGATGAGGCTCTACATGACTTGATGAGGTTCTACATTACTTGATGAGGCTCTACATGACTTGATGAAGCTCTACATGACTTGATGAGGCTCTACATGACTTGGTGAAGCTCTACATGACTTGATGAAGCTCTACATGACTTGATGAGGCTCTACATGACTTGTTGAGGCTCTACATGACTTGAAGCTCTACATGACTTGATGAGGCTTTACATGACTTGGTGAAGCTCTACATGACTTGATGAAGCTCTACATGACTTGATGAAGCTCTACATGACGTGATGAAGCTCTACATGACTTGATGAGGCTCTACATGACTTGGTGAAGCTCTACATGACTTGATGAAGCTCTACATGACTTGATGAAGCTCTACATGACTTGATGAAGCTCTACATGACTTGATGAGGCTCTACATGACTTGATGAAGCTCTACATGACTTGATGAGGCTCTACATGACTTGGTGAAGCTCTACATGACTAGATGAAGCTCTACATGACTTGATGAGGCTCTACATGACTAACTATTGAAAAGTTGCAGCAAGAACTATTCAAGAGTTAGCTGAAGAACTAGTCAAGAGTTTCAGGAGGGACTAGTCAAGAGTTGCTGGAGGAACCTAGTCACGGGTTGCTGGAGGAACTAGTCAAGAGTTACTGGAGGAACTAGTCAAAAGTTGCTGGAGGAACTAGTCAAGAGTTACAGGAAGAACTAGTAAAGATTTGCCAGAGAAACTAGTCAAGAGTTGCTGGAGTAACTAGTCAAGAGTGGCAGGAGGAACTAATCAAGAGTTGCTGTAGGAACTAGTCAAGAGTTGCTGTAGGAACTAGTCAAGTGTTGCATTAGGAACTATTCAAGAGTTGCTGGAGGAACTAGTCAAGAGTTCCCTGAGGAGCTAGTCAAGAGCTGCCTGAGGAACTAGTCAAGAGTTGCCTGAGGAACTAGTCAAGAGTTGCAGGAGGATCTAGTCAAGATTTGCTCGAGGAACTAGTCAAGAGTTGCCTGAGGAAGTAGTCAAGAGTTGCAGGAGGAACTAGTCAAGAGTTGCTGGAGAAACTAGTCAAGAGTTGCAGGAAGAACTAGTCAGGAGTTGCTGGAGAAACTAGTCAAGAGTTGCAGGAGGAACAAGTATAGATTTGCCTGAGAAACTAGTCAAGAGTTGCAGGAGGAACTAGTCAAGAGTTGCTGGAGGAAGTAGTCAAGAGTTGCTGTAGGAATTAGTCAAGGGTTGCTGGAGTAACTAGTCAAGAGTTGTTATAATAACTAGTCAAAATTTTCTTGAAGAACTAGTCAAGAGTTGCCTGAGAAACAAATCAAGAGTGGCAGGAGGAACTAATCAAGAGTTGCTGGAGGAACTAGTCAAGAGTTGCCTTAGGAACTAGACAAGAGTTGATGTAGGAACTAGTCAAGAGTTGCTGTAGGAACTAGTCAAGTGTTGCATTAGGAACTAGTCAAGAGTTGCTGGAGGAACTAGTCTGAGTTGCCTGAGGAGCTAGTAAAGAGTTGCCTGAGGAACTAATCAAGAGTTGCCTGAGGAACTAGTCAAGAGTTGCAGGAGGAACTAGTCAAGAGTTGCTGGAGGAACTAGTCAAGAGTTGCCTGAGGAACTAGTCAAGAGTTGCTGGAGGAACTAGTCAAGAGTTGTTGGAGAAACTAGTCAAGAGTTGCAGGAAGAACTAGTCAAGAGTTGCTGGAGAAACTAGTCAAGAGTTGCAGGAGGAACAAGTATAGATTTGCCTGAGAAACTAGTCAAGAGTTGCTTGAGGAAGTAGTCAAGAGTTGCTGTAGGAATTAGTCAAAAGTTTCTGGAGGAACTAGTCAAGAGTTGCCTGAGAAACTAGTCAAGAGTTGCAGGAGGAACTAGTCAAGAGATTGCCTTAGGAACTAGTCAAGAGTTGCATTAGGAACTAGTCAAGAGTTGCTGTAGGAACTAGTCAAGAGTTACTGTAGAAACTAGTCAAGAGTTGCAGGAGGAACTATTCAAGAGTTACTGGAGGAACTAATCAAGAGTTGCCTGAAGAACTAGTCAAGAGCTACAACAGGAACTAGTCAAGAGTTACAACAGGAACTAGTCAAGAGTTGCTGGAGGAACTAGTCAAGAGTTGCAGGAGGAATTAGTCAAGAGCTGCCTGAAGAACTAGTCAAGAGTTGCAACAGGAACTAGTCAAGAGTTGCTGGAGAAACTATCCAAAAGTTGCCTGAGGAACCAGTCAAGAATTGCAGGAGGAACTAGTCAAGAATTGCAGGAGGAACTAGTCAAGAGTTGCTGGAGGAACTAGTCACGGGTTGCTGGAGGAACTAGTCAAGAGTTAATGGAGGAACTACTCAAGAGTTGCTGGAGGAACTAGTCAAGAGTTACAGGAGGAATTAGTCAAGAGTTGCAGGAGGAACTAGCAAATATTTGCCTAAGAAACTTGTCAAGAGTTGCAGGAGGAACTAGTCAAGAGTTGCTGGAGGAACTAGTAAGGAGTTGCCGTAATAACTAGTCAAAAGTTTCTTGAGGAACTAGTCAAGAGTTGCCTGAGAAAATAGTCAAGAGTTGCAGGAGGAACTAATCAAGAGTTGATGGAGGAACTAGTCAAGAGTTGCCTTAGGAATTAGTCAAGAGTTGCTGTAGGAACTAGTCAAGTGTTGCATGAGGAACTAGTTAAGAGTTGCTGGAGGAACTAGTCAAGAGCTGCCTGAGGAACTAGTCAAGAGTTGCAGGAGGAAGTAGTCAAGAGTTGCCTGAGGAACTAGTCAAGAGTTGCTGGAGGAACAAGTCAAGAGTTGCCTGGAGAACTAGTCAAGTGTTGCAGGAGGAACTAGTCAAGAGTAATTGGAGGAACTGGTCAAGAGTTGCACGAGGAACTATTCAAGAGTTGCTGGAGGAACTAGTCAAGAGTTGCCTGAGAAACTAGTCAAGAGTTTCTGGAGGAACTAGTCAAGAGTTGCCTGAGGAACTAGTCAAGAGTTGTTGGAAGAACTAGCCAAGAGTTGCAGGAGGAACTAGTCAAGAGTTGCAGGAGGAACTAGTCAAGAGTTGCTGGAGGAACTAGTCAAGAGTTGCAGGAGGAACTAGTCAAGAGTTGCAGGAGGAACTCTTGCTTGTTGAAGATGGAAGAACTCCCCGAGGAACTATTTCCTCTTGAGTTGAAGATCTGCAAGTGGATCTATTGCTGGATCTATTTCCACCTTTATCTATTGCTGGAGGAATAGATCCAGGATGGTGCAGCAAGAAATTTGAGATCTGACAACATGGGCTTTGTAACACTAAATTTATCTTGGTTCAGGATACGTAACTGCGAGTCATGTGAAAGTCAGTGGTTATTAAACCTCGAGTATGAGGAGCCTTTCTCAACCACGTTTTTTTATAGAGCTTCCGGAAGTTGGTCAGGGAGAGGCAAAGAGGGACGACAGCAAACACTGGCTGGAGGTACAGTACTTATTGCGGAGGTTAGTGGATTAATGTGATTATTATAAATATTATATTTAGAAGGAAGCGGTGAACCCGTAGGGGTCATACTGCAAAAGTTTCGAAGATAAAATCTGAATAGTTCAGAAGCCTTCTTTCCCAAGGGGTCCGTGGCCTCCCGAGGGTGCGCGGCCTCCCGAGGGTCCGTGGCCTCCCGGAGGTGAGTGACCCACAGGTTGGAAATCTCTGAGGTTGATCATTAGAAATATAGGTGAAAATACACGGAGCTGAAGAAACTTTTATTGGAAACGTTGTTCTAATAAAAGATTGTTCTGAAAAATGTGTTTTTTCTTGACTCTTGTTGCCAATGCGTTATTTGTTTCCAGGAGGACACATGGAAAGCACATGAAGGACAGAGAGGAAAGAAAATTGGAGGTCCGCATCGAGGCTATCTGTTGAGAAGAACTGTCTATTTCTATGGTGGTTTATTAATATAATGACTCTGCAGGAATGAAAACAGGAGGAAAAACTATACTATACCGTGTGGAAAAATGTCATGGAATGTACAGGAGGAATGGACTACAGCTACTGAATTAATACTGATTTTAACTTAACTACATATGTGACTCCACCGCCACTCAGAGCCATGTTGATCAGTGGTTCTGCCTCTGGTTGCAACCACTTCTACTATAAATAACAAAAATACACAATACCGTGACTGGAACAATACACACACAACCCGCACATATAAAAGAGAGGAGCTTACGACGACGTTTCGGCCCGACTTGGACCATTTACAAAGTCACACTATGTAAATGGTCCAAGTCGGGCCGAAACGTCGTCGTAAGCTCCTCTCTTTTATATGTGCGGGTTGTGTGTGTATACTTCTACTATGACTTAAACAGCCATCTACTTTTACCACTTCTACAATTGCTAACTCGACAGCCTCGTTATCAACTGATAGCTCTGGTGCAATCGCTAAATAAACATCAAGAATCCGTTGATTTCAGAATGACCTAGTCTAGTATCTAGGTGAAACCTATACTCAAAAACTGTTTATTCAGTTCATTCTTGATTGACTGCATTGTTTTTGCGTTTACACCATTAGCCAGTAATTTGTTCCATTCTGAAATAACTCTGAAAAAAATTGTGTACGTTCTTGTTTCATCTTCTGCTTCGTAGTTTCAGTCCATTGTTTCGAGTTATGAATTCATTCAGAATATCAAATACTTATTCTTGATTCAGTGCGTCAAAGCCATTTAATATCTTTATGGCTTGAATGAGATATCCTCGTGATCTCCATTTCCTAAGATAAGAGGATGAATGATCCGAGCCTTTCTTGATAAGATTTGTCTGTAGTAATTACATCGTCGTCCTTAATGTAATTGGAAGATTAAAAATGAACGGGGTGTACAAAACACGGTCTAAAGAGTGCATTAATGAGAGTCAATATGGTATCTGGTGTTTTATGCACGATATTTCTATCTGTTAAACCTAACATTCTGTTAGCTTTGATATCATTATTTGGTACCTAGAAGGTCATGGCTTATTATTACTCAAAGGGTATTTTCTAATCCTACCTCGGTTAACTCGTTGCTAACCATTTTTTGTTAATATATATGAGACTGTTTTAAATCCAAAATTCATTACTTTAATCTTGTCTACGTTGGAACTCGTGTTCTACGTCTCCGACCACATCGCCAACCTATCCAGAATTTTGTGTCACCCTCTAATTCTGCTATCTTACGTGTTAGACCTACCTTGAGATCATTTGTGAACATAGTGAAGAGGGTTTTACCAAGAGCAAGTTCCTGGGATAGTTCACTCTTTACGTCTAGCCACTCAGACACCTTTCCTCTCACTAACACTCTCTGTTTCGTGTCTGTGAGGCAGTCACTGAGCCAGGCGTGAAGGTTCTCCTACAAAACGAGCTTTTATTTCGGCCAGCAATTTTCTATGAGGGTTCCTAGTCGATTGTGTTTTGCAAACCTACATAAACTACATCTATCCCAGTTATTGTAAATATAATAAAAAAGGCAACTTAGTCAGGCATGATGTTTTATTACGGAATCCATTATGGCGTCCTGTTATTAGGTATCTCTGATGAAGGACCTTTATGTGGTTGTCAGTCTTTTTTTTTCAGCTGTTTATTTTTACTTCGCTCGTAACTCGAGAAGGTCTCATCTGATCGGCTTCAAATTGTCAATCCTAGTGGACGGTAACATGTGCAGGTGTCCCATGACCAAGGCTGATGAACCGATTCCCAGCATCCTGGAATGACTCTAACAGCTCCATAAACCCTCAGCGTTATAGATTCCAACATTAAATAAACGACAGTGGAAAGTGATATCCCAGTGTGTAAAACGTGCCTATTTTATGTGTAAAATTGGGTGAAAATTTTATTTCCGTTAAAGTCATTTCAATATATTTTAGTCTTCCTCTTCGGAACGGCTTTAATTTTTAATGTCAGGTGCATCTTACTGCCAGGGTAGTACCCATGAACTTTACTTTGTGTGTCTGCAAATTTGTCAATATGGTAAAAATAGTTAAAAAAAATAATTATTGGAATCCGTGCCATAAGTGGGGAATGTCTCTTCTGATTGACTCCAAATTTTTACCGCTGTTGTGGTTTCGTGAACTCAATGTTCACGCTGTTATTGGACACCGTAAGTCTCAATTTACCAATTTTATTGAATAAATAACAGTAGTGATTTACATTCAAAATATTTTTTAACTGATTTTAGATTGTGCAGGTAGCAATGTGCTAAAAACTATTTAATTTTTATCAAAATTATTATTAAAACATAAAAAAAATAATATTTTTTCCTTACTAGATTGTGGAGAATTTTAAAAAGAACATAAATGAGAAGAGAAAGTTGTAAAAAAAAATTTTTTTATTTTTTTTTAAGTTGAACGCCAATAGTGATTCCTTAGACTTTCCTATTTTCGGTATATTCTTTGGGAAAAAAATCTTACTCCAAATTTATCGTTCATAACTCGTGAACACCTTATTCGATCGACTTTCAACTTCACAACTGGTGCACTGTATTCACGACACTCTTTGCATGTGTGGGGTACCTTCAACACAGTGCCACATAGCCCATCCCCATATTTATTTCCCATGTGATACCTAGAGAAAGCCTCGTCTGACCAACTTCAGTTTTCCAACCTAAGTGTCTCTTACTGAGAGGCGGACATATTATTTTAGTGCGTTTTGTGGCTCTTAATTTACTAATCTCTTTTAGACAACTAAGAATTTTACGTATCAAAGTGAAGACTAAAGAAACTTAAAATATATTATAAACCCAGACAACGTCAACGTTCATGCAATCCCCTTCATCAATTCTGGGAATATTATATTTCTAACTAAACATTGCAATTTTGAATATTAAGTTGAATTTAAAATATTATTTTTTTTTTACATTAGCATATTCTATTGATTTCGATGATATAAACAAGAGAGAAAAACTTCTGAAAAAAATAATAATTTTTAGACACTCTGAACACTGATTTATATTTTTTAAGCAATTATTTTTGTGGTAAACTTAAGAGGACCGACAGACAACATCGTACACACATACATGAGCGCACAAAACACACACAAGGATACATACACATGTATAGACGCAAACATATAAATACGGATATGTAAGCACACACACGTACACACAAGGATATATACTTATGTATACGCCCATGAATACATATACACGCGTATACATGTGCATATCACGTGTATATATGCACACACATACATATTCTCTTGTACGCATATGCACAAGAGCACATCTGTATATACATATACACGCAAGGATACACATGCGTACATATGTACGCATGTGTATATATGACCATATATGACCATACAGACATAAAAGTGTCCGTACATACATTCACACAAGAAGAGTCATACAACCTCACATATATAAGCACACATATAAACAGAGTGCATATTCGTCCCGCATACATATGGTTCCACACACATGCGTACGTACCAGCATACATAAGCACATGTTTGCATTCACGCATACACATTTGAATACATATTGCTATATTTTGCTATATTAGAATTTTATCACTACTCTGAACTATTCTGCATTGATTGAGGTGGAGGAGGCTGGGCTTGTGGAACACGGGGATACCTTTCTGGGATCGTGAATTGAGAGAGAGTGAAAGAGAGAGAGAGAGAGAGAGAGAGAGAGAGAGAGAGAGAGAGAGAGAGAGAGAGAGAGTAATGAGACACCGGGACAGAATGAGAGACCAAGAGAGAGGTATTGGAAGCAGAGGAAATAGATTTGCTGAGAGTGACAGAATGATAAATGGATCTGTGAGAGGATGAGATGGAATCGAGAGAGGTGGATTAAAATCAATTAAGAGGGGTTGGTTTAAAATTAAATTAGAGGGGCAGTTTAGGTACAGAGAGATTTGGTTTTAAAAAACCAGGTACAGGTTTGGGGGAGGAATTTGCATACGTAGAGGGTGGACAGCAAGAGAGTGATAAAAATCAGGGCTAATGAGGAGGTATGGCAGAGAAGAGAGAACAGAATAAAGTGAGAGAGTGCGAGAGAGAATAATATAAACATTGAATACTCTAAACCTGTATGACTCATAAAGCACTGTGCATGGCGGTGTACTAGGGTAGATATGTGCGAAATGTAGGTGTGTGCAAGGGGTACGAGGTAGCAGAGGTAGAGATTAGTGTGTAAAATTGAAATCGTTGTTTATGCCACGCGTTAGTGTTCTCTAAAAGGCTGGACTTTCAGTGAGTGGGTCAATTTAAGTATGTTGGGCTCTGTAGATGTTGGATAATCTATTTAGATATTGTGTACTGAGTGTGACCTGGCGGTCCTCACAGAGTGGTGACGGTTGTAACTCCATGTTGTATCCTTGTGTAAGTCGCATAGGTCGTTAACCTGAGGGAAGAAGATAAGCCAGAAAATCAACGACTTCGGTGCTGTTCACACCAACTCCAAGACCGAGGGACTGATTACCTCATATTTTGTATATAGTTCTTCTGTCTTCAAATAATGTCCTAGAATTTGTATTGATGAAGTTACTGGATGGCGAAACGTCTACAATAAAGATACCCAGATGTTGCACACGTGTCTTAATTTCATCAAGATAAACCAGAATCCCAATCGTGATGTGATAGGAAAATAATTGTTATGCTCTAACTCGGTCGAGTGTTTGTTGCAGATGACTGCTGAGTTTCTCAGAAAGTGAGAAGTCATAAACAGCGGACTGAGTATCTGAGTCTTCTTGTTCATTGATCTGAACATCGGTGTGTTCAGAGACCCAGCTTAAAGCGACCTCTTTGTGTTTACTAGGAAAAAAAGTAACATAGCCATTGTGGTATACGAAGGACGACGCGATGAAGAAAGGTCGAATTTTTGGACAGTTTGTAAACACACTTTGGGAGCAACAACCACAAAGGAAGACGCAAGAAAGAACATTAAGAAAAAAAGGGAGCACTGCTGCAGGACTACTGTCCCATGCTAGGCAGGTCCACCTCACACCCACCCACGCACACTCATGTATTCCTCTGATCTATTTTCAAATCTATCCAAGATTTTCGCTTCAATGACGCTACTAGCGAGTTCATTTCACTCACCCACAACTCTGTTACCAAACAATTGCTTTCCTATATCTTTTCTAAATCTAAATTTTTCTAGCTGAGTCCATTGTTGTGAGTCTTCTCTTGGTTACATATTTTTAGCACGTTATTTATATCCCCTTTATTGACATGGTCCCAATGTATAAAGGAGAGAGAGAGAGAGAGGGAGAGAGAGAGAGAGAGAGGGAGAGAGAGAGGGAGAGAGAGAGAGAGAGAGAGAGAGAGAGAGAGAGAGAGAGAGAGAGAGAGAGAGAGAGAGAGAGAGAGAGAGAGAGAGAGAGAGAGAGAGAGAGAGAGAGAGAGTGAGAGAGAGAGAGAGAGAGAGAGAGAGAGAGAGAGAGAGAGAGAGAGAGAGAGAGAGAGAGAGAGAGAGAGAGAGAGAGAGAGAGAGAGAAAACGATGGGCAAACTCTATAATTCACTTACATATAATGTATATGAGATGGGGAAGTTGGTCCTTAAGCCCTTGATCTAGTGTAAATGTTCTGCGAATTTCTGGCACTGATCCGAGTGTTCAGAGTGGTGCCTGGCACTGACCTCCGTGTTCTTGTAGTGCTTAGCAATGATTTGATTGTTGTTGTGATGTTTGTCATTGATCTGATTATTCCACATCGAGTGTCTGTTACTGATGTGGTTGTTCTGAATGATGCACCACACATCTTGTGATGTGTGGTGGCGTTCTGATTGTTCTAGTAGTACCTTGTGCTGATCTGATTGTTCTAGTAGTGTTTTGTGCTGATCTGATTGTTCTAGTAGTGTCTTGTGCTGATCTGATTGTTCTAGTAGTGTCTTGTGCTGATCTGAATATTTCAATAGTATCTTGTGCTGATCTGATTGTTCTAGTAGTGTCCTGTGATGATCTGATTGTTCTAGTACTGTATTGTTCTGATCTAATTGTTCTGGTGGTGTCTGGCGTTCCTGATTGTTATTCTGGTCTGATTGTTTTAGTAGTAGTTGCCATAGCATAATTAGTATTAGAAGTAGCAGTAGCATCCGTAGTAGTAGTAACAGTAGAATTGTTTTATTATTATTATTATTATTATTATTATTATTATTATTATTATTATTATTATTATTATTATTATTATTATTATTATTATTATTATTATTATTATTATTATTATTATTATTATTATTATATACTAGTAGTAGTAGCAGTAGTAGTAATAGTAGGAATTCCGTTCGTAGAGCTGATGAGTTTCTAACCCATGGCGAATCATTACTGAAGCTAGCAGACCAGTGTATTTCTGGTGTATTTATATGCACACTATACACCAGTGTATTTCTATGCACACTATTCATCAGTGTATTTCTATACACACCATACACCAGTGTACTTCTATTCACACTAGGAAAGTCAGCAGGGGATCCACAATGACCAAAGTGTTGGTGTGTAAGATAATTCTTTAAAAACCTGCTCTTTGGTAACAGTGGAGCCCATGAGTACTTTGAAGTGTGGATAGAAATATACCAAGCTACACGTGTGAATCTTGTTTGGCCAGCATGGTACAGTGGTAAGCGCACTGGCCTGCCGGTGTTACGACTGGCTGGCATTAGGTTCAGACACCCTCTGCTCT
This sequence comes from Cherax destructor, assembly GCA_009830355.1. NCBI lineage: Eukaryota > Metazoa > Arthropoda > Malacostraca > Decapoda > Parastacidae > Cherax > Cherax destructor. Next base: position 109,626 of record WNWK01001463.1, on the reverse strand, counting down.
GTAAGTTATTCACAATCCTGTTAATATGATTTCATTTATTATTTTTCGTAGGCATCCCCGAGGGAGGCTCTTTAAGTGGCTGTCTGCATTTTGTTTTTCTTCCTCAGTCTTATCGCTTTCATTTCGCTCATAACAAAAAGCGCGTCCGCTCGCCTTCAAACTTTCATCGCTGGTATATAGCAACTACGGCAAAATTCTTGGAGTAATTGGCATGTGTAGATTTGCTATGCCAAAAGTTGTAAGACCCATTTCCAGCGTCCAAGAATGGTTCCAATAACTTTCTGTTTAACTTCAAATGCTTTAAAAGGCGCCTCCTAATTCACCGATGACATGGAGTGAAACTGTAGTGCGCTCAGCCGAGTTTATGTGTGAAATAATGTTAAATATTTTTAGGCTTTCTCTCCTGAATGGCTTCAGTATTCAGAGTCTGATGCATCTTACGGCCAGGATAGTGCTGCTCTTTAAGTTAAGTTTGTGTACGGGAAAATTTGTCACTACAGTTAATTAGAACATAAAACTTCGAAGCGTTGGAATCCGCACGATAATTCGAGAATGACTCTTCTGATCAGGTGGGTTTTTTTCCAGAAAGCAAGATTTATGTTGTTACTGGGCTGCATTAGTCCTTATTTAGCAATCATATTAAATAAATAGTGATATTAATGTTCTTTCGAAAACTAAAGGAGGTTACTTGTGATCGGATTCAAAATATTAACTATAATGCATTCTACAAGAAGGATCACACCCTATAAGTTTACTATAGGATTCCAAGTTTACAAACTTGAAATCCTTGGATTCGCATCAAATACTGAAGAATGATTTTTCAGATCGTTTTCAATCTTGAAGATTTGGTGGGAATTTTTTTTAAGAAAAGTTAACCTTCAATTTGAGGTGTGAAAATTTCAATCTGACAGTTTTATTAAATAATTTTTTCCCATATAATAACTAGAAAATGCTTCTTCTCATCGGCTTCAAACCCTAAATGCTGGTTTATCTTAATTGTTATTATTTTTGTATTAATTTTGGGCTGTGTGGGTGCCAGTTTCCCAATCATTTTGAGCAGTTTTATCAAACTGGATTTTTTAAATAAAAGTATATATATTTTCTTATAAGACTGTAGAGATTTTGAAACAATATAAGTGAGGATGGAAAACTGAAAATATCTTATTCGATTGGCTTCAAATTTTCAAAGATGGCGTACTGTGATGGCGTACTGTGATGGCGTACTGTGATGGCGTACTGTGATGGCGTACTGTGATGGCATGTGTGCGTCCTAAGGACATTGTTACATAGCTCATCTTTAGAATATGACTAAATGTGATAACTAAAGAAAATCTCGTTTGATCAGCTTAAATTTGTTAATGTTAGTGTGTCTTCCACTCGGCCATAAACCAAAAAAATAGATATTTTCAGGCACTGAAGGAAATGCGAAGGAAAATGACAAGTAAAGGCTACCGATGCGACTACGAGGGGGAAAAAAGAGAAGAGAGGAGGGGAAGGAGAGTAACTGAAATATGGATGGCCAGGTCCGTAGACTTCTAATAAAATGTAATTATACTCAAGCGGCTTCAGGGAGATATCCAAATATGTATTTTCCTCCAGGCCCTTTTATTTACTTCTCCGAGGGTATGGATCCCTACGACTTGTGCTAGAGCTGAACACAATGTATTACACATATTGTGTCTTCTTGCCGAATAAGGCAAGCGAAAGTTTGTGTATGCAACAGTTAAAAATATATATATTTCATTATGTTTGTTCATTATTAAATTATTTTAAACTTATATAAAATATATTTAGTAGGATTAGGCTAAATTAAATTGTGCTTGTTATAATAAGGTTAGGTAAATTTTCTTAGGTTCTTTTGATACAAAATTATTAATTTTTACATTAACATAAATTAAAAAAAATATGTCTTTAAATATATAAGAGAAAATTTTAGAAAGGACTTAATTTTAAATGAGTTCTCGCTAATTGACCAGTTTTTTTTATATATAATAGATTAGGTTCAGCTTTAGCACAAATCGTAGGGATCCATAACCTCGGAGAAGTAAACAAAAAAGAGCCTCGAGGAAACATATTTGGATATCTTCCTGAAGTCGTTTGATTATAATTACATTTTTGTAAAGTCTACGGACCTGACCATCCATATTTCAATTACTCTTTTTCTCTCTCTTTCGTCGTAGTCTCATCGGTAGCCTTTAGTTATCATTTTTCCTTTGCATTTCCTTCACTGCCTGAAAATATATATATATTTTTTTTGGTTTATGGTCGAGTGGAAGATTCCTTTTTGTAAATGTATATCCCAATGCTTTTCCTTTGGTGCCTTGTGTATTATTTCTTGAGAGTTTCAGGTTGGAGAAGCCACTCTATCCCCGTGACAATATCACGGACAACAACACTTTTTCCCTTTAGAAACCTCTCTTATTTATGTCAGCATTACTGGCAACAATGGTTTATCCTGTTTATCCAAAGGAGGGAAACCAAAGTTTTGGCAACAATGTGTGTCCTGTATTTATCTCCTCTCACTTTGGGAAATTACTGGCAACATTTTTCCGCTTTTATTAAACATTTTTATTTAATGTCACGATTCCATCTTAAGCATATGGGTTTTTTGGACAGCCTCGCTGACAGTCATTCCAATATTTTAAAGACTTCTTGACAGCTATTCTTCTACTATAGAAAGACTCGCTGATAGTTCTTCTAATATTAAAAAAACTCAGTGAGGGTTCTTACACTGCATTGAAGAATCTCTGACAGTTCTTTCACAATATTAAAGCCTAGATGATAGCTCTTCAACAGTGTTAAAGCCTCGCTGACAGTCCTTCTGTAATATTAAAGTCACGCTGACAGCTTTCCCATCACGCATATTACTCTGTCACGCTCCAGGAACAAGAGAAGCCCCAGGCAACACTCTCCTCTACACTCTCGGGTGAAAGTGACACACACACACACACACACACACACACACACACACATTCAAGCTGGATATTAGAGAGTCCCTACATTTCTCACACTCTCATTTTAATTACAATTCGGACGCCTTTTTTCGACTTATTCCAATCAATACAATATTTGCACACTTTCCACGTGATTAAGCCATCTCAACAACTTTTCACATTCTCTCCACATTATTCCCTTACACACAAACACACACGTATCTCGGAGAAGACATATCCACTTTCCTCAGCCACCTTCTGGCAGCAACATTCAAACACCAAACTTTTTATCCTTACAGAAGTTTCGACGCCAACCAGTATACTCTGATTCATTACAATTTTTCAGTCACTGAAATGTTTCTTTCTGTCTACATATTCATCAGCACTACAGCTTTTTTTAACTCTTTTATTATATAGTGCATTTCCATCCTTTATTCAGCAATCTGGTGATTCATCAGCTCAAAAAAATTGTGTACACTCCCCCCTTTAATAATCTCTCTCCTTTCATTCTGCTCTCTACAAATTTATTCCGTATTTAAACGTATTTACCTAGTCCCGATCTTTTAATTAACTGCCTTATTTTGCACACACATTTGTTAATTTGTGCACCAACGGCTGTTAACGCTTTTCTTGAGAACATGAAAATAAGACTGTGTTATTTAAAAGAATAATTGGTTACAACTCTTTTTCTTTAAATTATATTCATCAGCTTTTCATCCCTCATCACATTACACTGCCATGATGACCCTGCACTTCCTTGAGGATGTAACGATATTAATAACAATCATTATCTTTTTCTCCTGCACAGAAAATTACTTATCTTTAACCTCAAAAAAATTTTTACCATTCAAAAGATTTACTACCTATTCCATGCAACCGAAATATTTTTCATCTGTCCACAAATGCAGCAGTCAGTTCCGGTCCCTAAATATTACACACGTATTTGCTCCCATATAAAGATTTGCTTCACATATCTTCCCTTATGAAAATTGACTGTCCTCTTCACAAAGTATAATTTCTGCTTTTTTTCCCCTGTCATTTCGTGAAACAAAATTATTGCATACTATTTACCTGGTATAACTAAGAGACAATTCCACTGCAACACAGACACTCTTCGTCTACATTCTCTCTGTATGAAATAAAACACGCAAGGTCTCTGTCATTCCTTGGGTACACTTCCGTTGCATCATAAACACATTGCAATATTATGTTATCACTTTATTCTCATTTGCTTCCAGCATATTAAATTTTATCCCATCTATCCTCTCGTTTCCAGTATGTCGCTCTCTTAGTGCTTCACTCACTTCCTTCACATTCACTTCCGGTTCCTAAATTATTTAAATAGATCGTATTCGTAACCAAAACAAAAACTAAAAATATTCCAATGTTTCATCATCTTTCTGACAATCATCTTCTTCAGCCCCTCTACATTATGATATTAATACCTTCTTAGTTATCATGGTCTGCCTTCTTGTTTATCACTGCCTCCCTCATCACATCACTGCCTCATTACTTATCACATCACTGACTTCTTATCACATCACTCCTTCCTTAGTTGTCACATTAATCCTTCACAACTTTTTCAAGTTCTAAGCAAAAGTTGCTTATAACATGTAGTTTCAGATCTTGATCCCCAGCGTGAGAGCCGAGAGTCTGTCCAGCACCACCTCCGTGACTTACACCACTTTAGCGCTTAACCAAAGTATAGTAATACTTTGTACAATAAGACCTAGAGCTTAATAAAGCTCTACTTAGAGGTTCGGGAGAAAAAACTTTTTCTCTCAAAACCGAAATTGGTCATGATGATAGTGTTTGTTGGATCAATTGCTCCCCACAAACATGAAAAAATCCAGAATATTCAGCTCAATGAGAATATTAGCTAGAATTTGTATTGATAAAGTCCTAGAATTTGTATTGTTAAAGCTACAGGAGGGCGAAACGTTTACAATAAAGATACCCAGATCTTGCACATGTGTCTTAATTTCATATTGTCGGTATTGTATACCATTTTGTACAACGTGTCAGACAGGTGGTTTTAAATCTAGCGTTTTGGAGGCTTGCAGAACAATGAGGTCATTTCGAAAGTTTGAAGGAAATGTTTCACCTCGGCGGCTCATTGATGAATCACAGTAGTTGTAACTTCCTTGAAAACATCAACTGTTTTATACAGAGAACTCGGCTTTTCTACAGGAAAACTAGGATTTTCTACAGGAAAACTAGGATTTTCTACAGGGAACTAGGATTTTCTACAGGAAAACTAGGATTTTCTACAGGGAACTAGGATTTTCTACAGAGAACTCGGCTTTTCTACAAGCTCTCCTTAAAGCTCTAAGAAACAAATCTCTGAGTGGAGCCTAATAATACTTAGAGCCTAATAAATTTAGCTCTACTCTGAGTTAAATGAACCTCTAAAGGTTCAGTGTTCATGTTATTTTTTTTGTCATATTGTCTCAATTATCACTACATTTTTTTCCATTTTACTCTCACTCTCTCTCTCTCTCTCTCTCTCTCTCTCTCTCTCTCTCTCTCTCTCTCTCTCTCTCTCTCTCTCTCTCTCTCTCTCTCTCTCTCTCTCTCTCTCTCTCTCTCTCTCTCTCTCTCTCTCTCTCTCTCTCTCTCTTTCTACTGAATTAACAGGGATATCACAGACGTCTGTGATACTCAAGATGATGATTATCGTCAATTATACATAGGGAAAAGATAGCTTACGTCAGTTTTACGCAAGAGAAAGATAGATGACATCAGTTTAACGCAAGATAGCTGACGTCAAAGATACGCAAGAGAAAGACAACTTTCTTCAGTGATAGTCAAGATAAAGATAACTAACGCCTGCGATGCGAAAAAGAAAGATGTCTAGCATCAGTAATAGGGCGAACAGCTTCCTCTCGTCTGAGTTAAAACATCACCATGACAACCAACTCGCTTGTTGTTGTGAGGGGAGCTGAAGCCTTTATTTTGGGAGTTACATTATCTCCTCTAATAGTATTTTGATTTAATTTTCAAAGCCCGAGACATTCCCACTTAAAATACTAGTAGGATTATTATTATTATTTTTTTTTCCAGGTCACACTACTGTTCGAGATTCATTAAGGTAACCTGACTCAGGTAACTTGACTCAGGTATCCTGACTCAGGTAACATGACTCAGGTATCCTGACTCAGGTAACTTGACTCAGGTATCCTGACTCAGGTAACATGACTCAGGTATCCTGACTCAGGTAACTTGACTCAGGTATCCTGACTCAGGTAACTTGACTCAGGTATCCTGACTCAGGTAACTTGACTCAGGTATCCTGACTCAGGTAACTTGACTCAGGTATCCTGACTCAGGTAACTTGACTCAGGTATCCTGACTCAGGTAACTTGACTCAGGTATCCTGACTCAGGTAACTTGACTCAGGTATCCTGACTCAGGTAACTTGACTCAGGTATCCTGACTCAGGTAACTTGACTCAGGCATCCTGACTCAGGTAACATGACTCAGGTATCCTGACTCAGGTAACTTGACTCAGGTATCCTGACTCAGGTAACTTGACTCAGGTATCCTGACTCAGGTAACTTGACTCAGGTATCCTGACTCAGGTAACTTGACTCAGGTATCCTGACTCAGGTAACTTGACTCAGGTATCCTGACTCAGGTAACTTGACTCAGGTATCCTGACTCAGGTAACTTGACTCAGGTATCCTGACTCAGGTAACTTGACTCAGGTATCCTGACTCAGGTAACTTGACTCAGGTATCCTGACTCAGGTAACTTGACTCAGGTATCCTGACTCAGGTAACTTGACTCAGGTATCCTGACTCAGGTAACTTGACTCAGGTATCCTGACTCAGGTAACTTGACTCAGGTATCCTGACTCAGGTAACTTGACTCAGGCATCCTGACTCAGGTAACATGACTCAGGTATCCTGACTCAGGTAACTTGACTCAGGTATCCTGACTCAGGTAACTTGACTCAGGTATCCTGACTCAGGTAACTTGACTCAGGTATCCTGACTCAGGTAACTTGACTCAGGTATTCTGACTCAGGTAACTTGACTCAGGTATCCTGACTCAGGTAACTTGACTCAGGTATCCTGACTCAGGTAACTTGACTCAGGTATCCTGACTCAGGTAACTTGACTCATTGCCAAGTTACCTGAGTCAGTATATATTTAAAACATTTGCAAAAACAACCATAAATGGAGTGTCTTTACTGCTGATGCAAGTTATGGATTATTGCTCGTAAATGTTCTAATTTGTTCTCTAGAGTAGATCTTGCAAGAATAACCTGCAACCAATCAGTGGGTGGTGTTCGTGCCTCACTCACTTTCTCAAATGTTTGAAATCGTGTTACTGTGATTTCGTGACCAGAGGTCATTTATTCGTCTTTATTTCATTTATTCTGCCATCGTAGTTCTTACTCCGTTCAAACTAAACTTTCATAAGTTGTGCAAAAATTCCTTCTTTTGTTAAACTCGTAATTTCCCAAGACTGGGCAGCCTGTGCCTCACTGAACGGTGAAGTGTATTATGATAATCTTCTAAGTTATTGTTGGTACGAAACATTTCTTGTTGTGTTCTGCCACTGTCATTCCAACTATCAATACGAAATATCGGTAGACATCGTCGTGGATTGCCTCAACTTCTGTCGCATCCAGTGTAGGAAACTTCGGAGTAAAACACTAGTTCTTGACGAAGGTCGTGGTCTTCTACGAGATCCTCGGAACAATCGGTTACATTAGTAGTAGAAAGGCAAGAGAAGTTAAATTTTTCATCCCAATTACTGTTTGATATATATTTTGAGAAAGTTGAAATTGACAAGATGAAAGAGGCGTAGCAGGGAAGATTGATAAGCAGTTATTCATATGAGTTTTTCCAAAATCCTTCATGAAACAGTTAGGGTTTAATCCAGGACCGTACGTTTAATAGCTTTGTGAATAGTCGAGTGTACGTTCATTGTGACTTTGAACACTGGATTTCGTTATATTTATACAGCATTTTAAAGTTCAATCACCTGCACATTGTCTTATATGCACCAAGTCATCCAGACTCTAACAGTAACCAACACGGTAACTTATTTACATCATTTTCACCACTATCAACTGGAAATGTTTACCAGTATCCAGGAATCTATATTCATCGGGAATTTAATATCCAGAGCGTTTCTTGGGACCTGGAGGAGCACTCTCTCTCTCTCCGAGTTAAACACGAAGTGGATGAAAGTTCCGACAATACATTTTCATCCAGGCTTTGCGTTATTAGACGCAAGAAGTGAACGATAACATTTCTGGGAAGAGGTCGTTGCACTCTTCAAGTCATCTAAACTTTTACGATCTTTGGGCTTTATACAGAAGTATGATGCTCGCCAACACGTTTAATTGCAATCCTTATCATACATTAGTGTGACTCGAGCTTTACTTAACCTCGTTCCACATTTCCAGTAAGTCTTAGTCCCATTGACAATTTTTTTCTGTTTCGTATATGTAATTTACATTAGCAACAAGTTAGTTGGTCGTGCCGCCTGAGCGGTTAATTTATTTTGCAATCCATGTTCATCCTGTGAGCGGTTGTGAAATAACCAGGATTACAAAGGTCACAATGGGTCTTTGTTAGACCCCACTGGACATTTTTACATCAAGGCAAATAAATATTAGTCATTCCGTGTTTTACACTTACTTAATGTAGTTTATGCACACAAAACAGTATGAAATACAATAAAAATGGCATCTTATTACCACTATAAAAAATTAATCATAACTGGGTTCCAGTCTCAATAAAAACAGTTAATTCATCTAGTCGATGCAAAATGTAGATACAACCTCAAGATTTTATATATTGTAAGGTTTTGCATGGAGGTGTCTCTGAAAGGTTAGATGTCTGGACATTCTATGGCGCTGTCTCTGTCCTCACACCTTGCATTTTATCTCATTGACCTCGCCATACAAACCGTAGTGCCAGAGATACTTACAGCCTAGCCTTAGTCCAGCAGTAACATCATCTTACAATCTACTGACCTAGTTACTTCACTCATAGCTATGTTTAATCTGGCATATTTCATTATGATGGAGAATGGATCTGCTAGTTCCTATCTGTAATGTTTCTGACAATGTTTGATGATCTGTTTGAAAAATCAAAATTATACTCAACATTCTCTTTATTTAATGCTTCTTTATCTAATTCATCAATTTTGTTATGCTCTTGGAGGCCTATGTGAAAGGGAATCTATAAAAACTTAACTGTAATCCCTACGTTCAGGTCTCAGGCTGTTTAGAAGAAGTAATGAAGTAAGAGTTATTTGCAAGTACACTGTGTGAGGTCGTAGTTTCCACAAGCCTGAGAGCAACAAGTATGACTAACAGCTCAGTTTGTAAGGTGGAAAAACCCAGTTATTAATTCTAATACATCTCTGTTTTATAGTACCATGAGTACCACCATATAGTACCATATAGTACCACCCTCTCACTGTTAGGTTTAAAGAAGTCATCAGCGTTGATAGTTTGTGTGATAGTATTCTTCATCCTAAGATAGTGTGTGTTCTAGAGAACTGGTTTTTAGAAAGTAATCGAAGATGAGGAGTTTGCAAGATTAGTTTCTTGGGAGGATAGGTGAGCATAGTGATATCAAAAGTTGTTATCTGCCAGGTTGGCAGATAACAACTTTTTACAATGGTTCAACTGTGTTGCAAGACTAAAACTGGTGCATGCTAATCTATCAACGATCTTATGTATGCTAAGTACATAACTTTTGAAGTTCTAACATTTACATCATATTTGGGATTATACCCTACAGCAGTTCTGGGAACTTTAAGTCTATCCCTACATTCAGAGCTATAAGTGTACTTGGACCAGTAATACCCGGCTATTTACAGGAGGACACATAATCAATAGGCCTGCCATTAAACTTTAATTTTGATGGTCCACTTTTACGGTTACCAATGTGCCTATTAAGCACTTTGATTTTTTTCTACAGAAATTATGAGTCCAAGATTATCACAGGCTGTCTGCATACATATGATTTAGAGTGGCTTACACTTCACGTTGCGCTTTAGTATCCACGAGAAAATCGTCAGCATACGTAATTGTGATATTACTGGTGGTATTGATTTATACATTAAACAGTGATGGCCCTAATATACCGCCTTGGGGAGTGCCAAGATACATTTCTTTACTCACGAAATCGTAATGACACGATTGCAAACAAACCATACCACGGGTGGGGTTCGAACCCGCGGTCACAGAGTCTCAAAACTCCAGACCGTCTCGTAAGCCACTAGGCCAGCTAGCTTCAATAAGATTCATCCTAGTGGCTTACGAGACGGTCTGGAGTTTTGAGACTCTGTGACCGCGGGTTCGAACCCCACCCGTGGTATGGTTTGTTTACATTTCTTTACTTTTACTTTTGTGTCCCGGAAGCAATGCATCTGACTCTCTGTTAGTGAGATACTCGAGTATCCATTGCACAAGTAGACCACCAAAGTTCATTTTAACTAGTTAATACATAATTACTTCTATATTTGTAACATCGAAATCATTTTTAATATTGAGAAGAGTTATGCATTTGTGCCTTTTGTCCCCATGTACAGTTACAAATGTTGCGACATAATTTGGTACAACTTTTTCATATGTGAATCCATTAATATTGGGTGATATATTTTCTTTAATTTTGTTAAGTAGCACAGCCTTTCAAACATTATACAGAGACAGCCAGTCAGCGAGATGAGGCGAAACACATTATGTCGATTACCTTTGGTCCATGAGGAAGACAGCTGACTCGTAGGTTAATTAACTCGTATAATTCTAACAGTGGGTTACCAGGTACACGTCTCAGTATTCTAATGATGTCATAGGTCATACCGTCTTCTCCATAGGCAGTGGCTTTGACCCTGGTGAGGGCAGTATCTCGGATATCATACTTATGATACTGCTTCTTTGTCCAGTGACAGGAATACATCTGTCATCGGATTTTCTTTCTAAGTTCTAGCTGATATTTAGTCGTAACATGATATAACTGGAAACTTGTGCCCCATTCCTAATTAACTCATTTGCCGCGTGTAATGGATTTATGTGAGCAACTTGTCTATTCCCTTTTCCAATTATTCCCGGCTTTGCTCAGGGCTGTGTGTTGAATGACTCCCTAACATATTTTTCCCAGTCATTTTTCCCTAAGCTCAGTTATTCTTTCCCTTACAGCACCAAGATAAGCTTCAAATAATTTCAGCATTTAGGGAATCCTGAGGCTCATAATTATAACCATTCCCAATTTGTCTAGATGATGACTTAAATTCTCAAAGTTCGAGGTTATCATAACATTTATGTCATCCCATATGCTGACTTTTCTCACCTTTCATTTTATTTGACACATTAGTTTAAAAAGAGAGGTGAATTAAAGCTAAAAGATACTTCAACAACTGGACAATCTCAGGTTCATAATTCTGTACCAGTTGGAGATATGTTCAATGCACTGAGTCCCTTTCTCTTGATTAACTACTAACCTTTTGTTTAGTCTTCCGTCAGGTAGGATGACACTGGCTATGTATAGTGGCTGTTATTGGTCAATGGTCAGACATTACATCATTAACAATGTCATAATAATGAGTTATATACGAGCATATCAAGAGTTCCTCAGTAGATGTGAGTGGGATGATTTTACATAAAAATTGGACATCATAATACGTTCCTAAAAGTGAGCTGAGCTTCTTTCACTGGTATTTATGGTCAGCTCACTCAACATTTTATGTCTAGCATTTAAGTCGCCAGTTAATAGAGTGGGATCATTATTAATGAAATTTGATAGATCTGTATTGCGGAGGAGGATGGTATGTGCATATACATTAACTAGATTTAGTGCAGAGTTGGCAGTGTGTACCATAATGCCATGAAAGTGAAATTTATCAAGTTTTACACACGGAAGATGTACAAGTGGCAGTGATTCCTTAACATACATGATTTCTTAACATACTGGGGTTATAACATTATTTTACCTAGGGGTCTACGTACCGATAGATATGAAAGTTTTTTATAAACAGTGATGAAGGTCACCATACCGCTTCCTTGGAGAGAAAAAGTTCCAACTGAGTATTTTAACTTCACTATATTTTTTTATTACATTGCTGTAGCTAGACATAGTGTAACATATTTTCTTTTCCAAGCACTTTAATAAAACTTATTAGCCTATAAATTCCCTTGTATATATTCACCACTATATTTTTGCTACCCTTTAGGTATTTCAGGATCTTTACTATATCATTTATTAGTCTACCATTGATTTTTCTAGGAATTCTTACATTCCGTATGCTTATCATTTCCTCATCATCTGTCTCACCATCATCATTACCTGACTCATCAGCGTAAGAACAAAACGAATCATTTTCGCTCCCGTTCCCATCACTATCTTCACCACTGCCATGATTTCTTGTTTCGTTTTCAGAATTGTTTACTTCTCCACTGGTGTTATCAATTCCACTTTCTCTATAACCAATACTACTTTCCTCCAAACCCCGTTTCTTGATATTTTCACTTAATTCTGTTATTTTCTCATTGAGTGCGTTAATAGATTCTTGCTGACGCTCGATTACTCCCACGAGCTGCTGCACAGTATCTTGAAGTGCAACGATGACAAGGGTTGCCTCCGGGGGAGGTTCCTCAGACTCACCTGTAGGACTCACAGCCAGAGGTGGCCGCTCCCACGTCCCATAGACAAGGTAGGCACTTTTTGCTGTTACTGCTGCTTCTACTGCTGCTGCTGCTGCTGCTATTGCTGCTTCTGCTGTTGCTACTACTGATGACACCACACCACTCCTGGGAGGTACACACATTAGGTACGTGTCCATATTGCTCATACTTATGCATCTGCATAGGGAAGGTTCATAGATACCCACTCTGAGAGTACCATATTTCCCAGGGATGTTCAAAGTTCGTGAAGGACAATCGTCTCCTCTCCAATAGGCTATAGCTGCTTCCTTCCCCTCGAGTCTCTTGATCCATTGAAAGTAAAAAGACGATGATGTTAGTCTTTTTTCTGTAAGCTGGCAAGGAAGGTTCCTCTACAATCATCCCTGCTATGTCCATGTTTGTGAGAACTTCCAGTGTTGTCTCATCCTTATCAAACAGCAAGTCAACAAGTTTCTTTCCTCCCGGGTGCTGGTAATGACGTGAGGCGTGGCAAGAACACTGAATGAAGGAATTCTATTCAGATCTCACCTGGCGACAGCAACTGAATGACTGAAAGAGTTTAGCTCGCCACTATAGTTCCAGAGGTGGTACCTCCATATATATATATATATATATATATATATATATATATATATATATATATATATAATATATATATATATATATATATATATATATATATATAAAAAGTTGGTCTTAGACAGGGATGTGTAATGTCACCATGGTTGTTAAATATATTTATAGATGGGGTTGTAAAAGAAGTAAATGCTAGGGTGTTGGGGAGAGGGGTGGGATTAAATTATGGGGAATTAAATGCAAAATGGGAGTTGACACAGTTACTTTTTACTGATGATACTGTGCTTATGGGATATTCTAAAGAAAAGTTGCAAGGTTAGTGGACGAGTTTGGGAGAGTGTGTAAAGGTAGAAAGTTGAAAGTGAACATAGATAAGAGTAAGGTGATGAGGGTATCAAACGATTTAAATAAGGAAAAATTAGATATCACATTGGAGAGAGGGATTATGGAAGAAGTAAATGTTTTCAGATATTTGGGAGTTGACGTGTCAGCGGATGGGTTTATGAAGGATGAGGTTAACCATAGAATTGATGAAGGAAAAAAGGTGAGTGGTGCGTTGAGGTATTTGTGGAGACAAAAAACGTTATCCATGGAGGCAAAGAAGGGAATGTACGAAAGTATAGTGGTACCAACACTCTTATATGGGTGTGAAGCATGGGTTGCAAATGCTGCAGCGAGGAGGAGGCTGGAGGCAGTGGAGATGTCCTGTCTAAGGGCAATGTGTGGTGTAAATATTATGCAGAAAATTCGGAATGTGAAAATTAGGAGAAGGTGTGGAGTTACTAAAAGTATTTCTCAGAGGGCTGAAGAGGGTTGTTGAGGTTGTTTGGTCATTTAGAGAGAATGGATCAAAGTAGAATGACTTAGAGAGCGTATAAATCTGTAGGGGAAGGAAGGCGGGGTAGGGGTCGTCCTAGAAAAGGTTGGAGGGAGGGGGTAAAGGAGGTTTTGTGGGCGAGGGGCTTGGACTTCCAGCAAGCATGTGTGAGCGTGTTAGATAGGAGTGAATGAAGACGAATGGTTTTTGGGACATGACGAGCTGTTGGAGTGTGAGCAGGGTAACATTTTGTGAAGGGATTCAGGGAAACCAGTTAATTGATTTAGTTGGACTTGAGTCCTGGAAATGGGAAGTACAATGCCTGCACTTTAAAGGAGGGGTCTGGGATAGTGACAGCTGGGAGGGACTATTCTCAGCTGTCGTATCTGAGCGCCTCTGCAAAGACAGTGATTAAGTATGAGTGTGGTGAAAGTGTTGAATGATGATGAAAGTATTTTCTTTTTGGGGATTTTCTTTCTTTTTGGGTCACCCTGCCTCGGTGGGATACGGCCGACATGTTGAAATATATATATATATATATATATATATATATATATATATATATATATATATATATATATATATATATATACATGTATATATATGTCAGGCAAGGCGTGTAGACATTGATCCTGCTGGATTGATGATTGGACATACCGAGCAGATAGTGGATCAAAGATATTTGTAAATACCACAGGTAGTGATCACATCACCCCACTGAGGCCTTCATGAGTACTACCACCGGGTCTCACCTCACAGGAGGGTAGTGCATCAGGTGAAGGTGAAGTGGCCAGCAGGAACAGATGGGTCAGTGGGTCTCTGTCCAACAATCTATGTTTTAATGCTACCGAAACTTTAGCTTCAGTGACCCAACTTGGCAGATTGTTCCACACATTGACATTTCAGTCGCCTCACCAGTACTTCCCTGTATCCCTGGTACCAACGCACTGCTCCAGGCTTGATGCAGAGGAATTCATTACAAGGGAACGAAATGTCATAAATCTCTATTAATAGAGGTTCTTCTGTTTACTTAAGTCTTTCTATTTCAATGGCTGGAGAGTGAAACTGACAGGGAGTCAGATCACCGGGACTGAAATGAACTGGGAGTGAAATTACCGGAAGCAAAACTGACGGTGTGTCAAATTACTGGCAGTGAAATTGACAGTGAGTTAAATTACTGGGAGCGAAAATTACCTAGAACCGTAAAAAATAGTGAATAAAGTTAATTTTAAAGCGAGTCGACAGGTGGCTATTGAAGCAGTAATTTACTCGTAAACTAACATACACACACACACACACACACACACACACACACACACACACACACACACATACACACACACACACACACACACACACACACACACACATACACACACACACACATATATATATATATAATATATATATATATATATATATATATATATATATATATATATATATATATATATATATATATATATATATATATATATATTAAGGTTTAAAGAAAAATGTGCATATGCTGTAAATATATTATATAATATATGTTCACCTCCCTGTTTATATTCATGAGAGATATACATCACAAGGTGTACATCTATGAGTATATACACTTATGGGTGTATATACACACATATATTCCCCGTTCACTGAATATACACTGAGCTATACACACCTCGGTGTATAGGCTCAGAGATATACACATTTCGATGCATAAAAACTGAGAAGTGGATAGAAATTGAGAGATATACTCATCCCAGTGTATATATCCAATGACGTCAATACCCTGCTGAAAGCTTCACGACAAAGCTTAATCTCGTCTCAAAGCTCACAACGAGCATAAAACGAATATAAAACGTGCATAAAATGAGCATAAAACTAATATAATACGAGCATAAAACGAACATAAAACGGGCACAAACGAGCATAAAACGAATATAAAACGAACATAAAGCGAGCATAAAACGAACATAAAACGGGCACAAAACGAGTATAAAACGAGCATAAAACTAATATAAAACGTGCAAAAAACGAGCATAAAACTAATATAAAACGAGCTTAAAACGAGCATGAAACGTTCATAAAACGAACATAAAAGTGCATAAAATGAACATAAAAAGTGCATAAAACCTGTATTAAAAAAACTGAATGTAGAGAATAATAAAATAATTACTGTCAAAGGGCAGAAAGTAGCCGTAGTGGTCATAATGGGAGGTATTCGGGTTTGTTCCAAGGAAAGGGAGAGTGCCTCCAGCTTCTTGGAACAGGAGCTCTTCAGCCGTCTAAGGCTTCCCCTATTTCCTTGATGGGTTGCAATTTTATAATGAGTTCTTTAATGGTAACTGGTGGAGAGACAGTGGTGGAGAGACAGTGGTGGAGAGACAAAGGTGGAGAGACAGTGGATGGAGAGACAGAGGTGGAGAGACAGTGGTGGAGAGACAGAGGTAGCGAGACAGTTGTTGAAGAAACAGAGGTGGAGAGACAGAGGTAGGGAGACAGTGGTGGAGAGACAGAGGTAGAGAGACAGTAGTTGGAGAGACAGAGGTGGAGAGACAGTGGTTGGAGAGACAGTGGTGGCGAGACAGAGGTGGAGAGACAGTGGTTGGAGGGACAGTGGTGGAGAGATAGAAATGGAGAGACAGAAGTGGTGGAGAGAAACAGAGGTGGCGGAGAGACAGAAATGGAGAGATAGAGGTGGAGAGACAGAAGTAGTGGAAAGAGACAGATTTGGAGAGACAGATTTGGAGAGACAGAGGTAGTGGAGAGATAGAGGTAGTGGAGAGACAGAGGGAGTGGAGAGACAGAGGGAGTGGAGAGACGGAGAGAGAGTGGAGAGACAGAGGTAGTGGAGAGACAGAGTGGAGAGACAGAGGTAGTGGAGAGACAGAGGTAGTGGAGAGACAGAGGTAGCGGAGAGACAGGTATAGAGATAAAGGTGTTTCTTCTTCAGTGCATCTCTCAACTCGTGGCTTGGAAAGCTTATGCACGCTCCGCTGCCTTGTAATTACTTCTAAATCCCTTCTCCTTTCTCGGCTTTAAGTAATCAAGGTTCAGAAGTTGAGTACACACACGAGAAGAGAGGTTCAAAGGCTGAGTGTACACAGAGGTGAGGTTTAGAGTTTGATTACAATAGAGCTTCAGAGGTTGAACACACACAGACGTGGAGGTTCAGAGTTAGGGACACGAAGAGATGAGGGTTAGGAGTCGAGTACATTTAGGAGTAATGAGGTTTAAAGATTGAGAACACAAAGTCTAGGCTCAGAGGTTTGATACAGAGAGGATAGAGGGGTCAGAAGCTGAGTATGAGAAAGAAGAAGAAGTTCAGAGGTTGAGTACACACTAAAGCGAGGTACAGAGGTTGCGTAGGCACTGTGAGGTATAGAGGTTGCGTAGGCACTGTGAGGTACAGAGGTTGCGTAGGCACTGTGAGGTACAGAGGTTGCGTAGGCACTGTGAGGTACAGAGGTTGCGTAGGCACTGTGAGGTACAGAGGTTGCGTAGGCACTGTGAGGTACAGAGGTTGCGTAGGCACTGTGAGGTACAGAGGTTGCGTAGGCACTGTGAGGTACAGAGGTTGCGTAGGCACTGTGAGGTACAGAGGTTGCGTAGGCACTGTGAGGTACAGAGGTTGCGTAGGCACTGTGAGGTATAGAGGTTGCGTAAGCACTGTGAGGTACAGAGGTTGCGTAGGCACTGTGAGGTACAGAGGTTGCGTAGGCACTGTGAGGTACAGAGGTTGCGTAGGCACTGTGATGTATAGAGGTTGCGTAGGCACTGTGAGGTACAGAGGTTGCGTAGGCACTGTGAGGTACAGAGGTTGCGTAGGCACTGTGAGGTACAGAGGTTGCGTAGGCACTGTGAGGTACAGAGGTTGCGTAGGCACTGTGAGGTATAGAGGTTTGATACAGACAGAGAAGGGTAGAGCGTTTGAGTACCAAAAAAAAGGAGCTTCAGAGAGTGACTACACACTGAGGTGAGTTTCAGAGGTTACATACACGCTGTAACGTTCAGAGGTTTTATACAGAGGGGAGAGAAACGTTCAGCGATTGAGTACAAAAAAGAAGAGGTTCAGAGAGTGAGCACATACTGAGGCGAGGCTCAGAGGTTGAGTACTAGTAAGACTGACACACTCAAGGTGGACACGTCTGGAAGACTGCACTAAGTGCTAGCTCAGAGTGTCTGATATTAGCTACGAGGTTTGTTATCCTTAACTGTCTTCATGAGGAAACCTGACAACTTCTATTCGGTTCCTGATCAGCCGAGCTGTTGGTACCTGTGCTGAGCTGCGGGCAGTGACCTGCAAGTAGGTCTGATCTGAGACCAGCCCTTCTAGTATGTAGATTTGTTTTCAGATTGAAAGATTTTTTTCCATACTTGACGATAAAATAATCGAGTTGAAAAGAAAATTTCGAACCTGAGATTTTTGTTTTGTCAGTGTTAATATTATTAAGATATTTTTCGTATCATTAAAGAGTAAACGTATATTTTTTTTAAGAGAAATGTTGATTTCAGTTATCTGGGGGCCGTTTCCTGTATAGAGACTATAAGATTACCTGTCTCGCGTCTTGTGTCAGAGCCAAGACGTTTGCAAGTCTGGTTTCTTGAGTCTCAATCAGAGCGAAAGGTTTTGGGATGAAAGGGAACTTCAGTGTTTTCACTTCAAAGATGAGGAACTCTCGGTTAGTGTGTCTTTGTAGGTCCTTCTTGCCACTCAGTCTTACCATGAGATGCCGCCTTGTCTGACAAGTGTTACTTTGAGCAGGTGTTGCGTAATGAAGTTCCATCGGGTGACAGGTGTTAGTTGGGAATGGTCCCTAGAATAGGTGTTACCCGGTAATGTTCCTTCGTGCGGCAGGTGCTAATTAGTAATGTTCCATTGTGCGACAGAAGTTACTTAAAGTTGTGGCAATTTGACAGGAATTAGATCTACCGCATAGCGTGAAGGTGCTACGCATAATATATTTATGCCCTAAATGTCAACATTTGCCCTTGACATTTATTAGGAAAATTTTCTTTAAACAAAAATAGGCAACTCTGTTTAATTGTCGGAAATCACTGAATTAAAATATTTCTGAAGTCAAGATCCAACTTCTCTGAACTCGCATAAAAGAGACAGGAAGTTTTTCTCTCCCACTTCTCTGATGACTTTAAATTGTTCAGTCACTGCCAGCAATTATCAGAATTGGATTCTTAAGATCCATGAAGCCTGGCCAGAAAATCTGATTGATTACATAGGTAAATCTTTAAGCGTAAATAAACATGTAGACATAGGCAAATAAAAGCCAACGTTTATAAATACACACGAATATTTATACATGTGTGGACGCGCATGCGCACGCGCACTTGAGCAACCTTATCAAATGCACATTAATGAAATTGGAGGAGTGACTTAACCAAATTAAATCTGTGTCATAGAAGAAGAACAACCAACATGATTAAACAACGAGAAAGATCTAGAAGTTAATATCACACCCAACCTATCACCAACAACACCGAAAAACATCGACGGAATACGTCACGCTTACAGAAATGACATTCAGGAATCTAAACATGGAAATATCCAGACACTGTTATTATTATTATTATTATTATTATTATTGGAAAGCGCTAAAACCCTAAGAGTCACACAACATACATGGAATAGGAGCTCATCAAGTTTCGCTCTAGTATGGTTGAAGTAGCTCCAATTCCATGGATAAAGAGCATTCATAGTGTTATATACAGCTGACATTCAACCAGTGAGTTGCAATATCAAAGATATTATTAGATTCCGACAAGTGTGGAAATAAGACGCAAGTGAAGTAATAGGATAATTATTATGGAAACGTTCAGCTCGCTTGTACCTTTGTAAATTATTGCAATGACAAAGCTGCCAGAGACAGAAGCTCTTCCTCAGTAAATGAAATAATGTTCACTGTGACAATTACCTAGAACTTATATCGTGTCACTCCTGTATATAAGGAGCCGGCACACACACACACACACACACACACACACACACACACATACATACACACACACACACACACATACACACATATTTAATATATATATATATATATATATATATATATATATATATATATATATATATATATATATATATATATATATATATATATATATATATATATATATATATATATATATATATAGATGGTATAATAAATAAGAGCAATGAGTTGATAACACATGTAGTCTTCCCAGAAATATAATAAATAATTAGAAAGGACAGTGAAAAACACAGCAGATGGAGGAGTATCATTGTTGCTCAGGAACCGGGAAATTTTTGAGGATATGAGCGAAATAAGCGAAGAGTGGTGGAACTACTTCATAATAGACACACTCAGAGGTGGGGACCTAAGGTGACGATAGCAGCGATCTACAACTCACCATTAAACAACAGGAAACGAAGACAGGAATATGACGACAACAGGACGATGGTAGAAACGATAGAAGAGGTGGCTAGAAGAACCACACAAAACTATTGATCATGGGGAACTTCAGTCATAAGGAAATAGACTGGGGAAGTCTGGAGCCACATGGAGGGTCGGTAACATGGAGGGTCGGTAACATGGAGAGCTAAGTTGTTGGAAGTGACGATAAAAAACTTCATGAGTCAGCACGTCAGTGATTATAACTACTAAGAGAAGAAGTTACAAACCAGCGAGGCAGGACCACTTATTCTCCCTTAGTGATTCTGATGCGGGGGGCATCGAATATGAGAGGCTACTCGGTGCTAGCAACCACGTATTGATGAGGTTCACATACCTTGTAAAATTAAACATGGTGAGAAATAAGTGTAAAAGCAGGAACAAACCTAACTACAAAATAAGAGATTATGAGAGCATGAGGCAATCCCTCAGCATTGTTTTGTGGAGAAAGTGAACTAGACGTAAAGACGGTGAATAAAATAGTGAAGAATGTAACTGTAAAGTGCTAGAGGGCAGAGGAGAAATTCGTATCCAGAAGCAGAATAAGCACAGAAGAGAACGGAGTCCATAGTTTCACCAGAGGCGCATGAAGGCAAAAGGTAAAAATTCAAGAGCATAGAAGAAATATAGACGGCAAAACACATCGGACGATTGGGATGAGAGAAGAACCAGAAAAGAATATGCGTGGATAAGAAGAAAGGCTGAACGACAATTTGAGAATAACATTGCATCAAAATCAAAATCTCAGCCAAAGTCGATGTGTAGCCCCATTAGAAAGAAGACACCTGTGAAGGACCAGTGAATAGGTCTGAAGATGGAAGAACGGGAGCTCACTAGGACTGATCAGGAAGTCTGGGATGAACTCCATAAAATATTTAAGGAAATATTTTTATTGGAATCAGGAACATTGCCAGAGAGTCAAAGAGGGAGAGTGTACTGAGAGGTACTAGGCACAATTCACACAACGGGAGGAGAGGGGAAATAAAAGGCTGAACGGGCTAGATACCTTAAAAGCAATGGAACCAGATATTTCTCCATGGGTTTTGCAAAAGGGAGCAGAGGAGCTGCGTGAACCACCTGCAGCCATCTTCAACAAGTAAAACAGGGTAACTGCCAGAGGCCTGGAAAGCAGGTGGCACTAAACTACAGGCCAGTGTCATTGGTTTGCATACTATGTAAGGTTTTGGAAAAGATTATCAGGTGAAGAGGAGTACCAAGAAAGAAGAGAATTCATAAACAACAACATGCTCGAAACTGGGTCAAAAACTAGAGGAACAGGAAGGAATAACAGCACTATAACGACTTAATGTCCGGGAGATGGTGTTGGGATGGGAGAGTGTGACGAGTGAGGTGCCACAGGGATCATTACTTGGGCCAGTACTGCTTTTTGTATATGTAAACGAAATGGCAAAGAAGGTCGAGTCAGAGGTGTCCCTGCTCGCAGATGATGTTATGATAATGAAGAAATACACACAAGAGTGGACCAGGAAAGACTAGAAATGTATTTAGAGAAACTGTAGGATTGATTTGACAAGTGTCTATTAGTATTTAACCACAGCAAGTGCAAAGATATGAAAATCGTGGAAGGGCGAAAATGACCAATAACATTATACATGGTCGGGGCACAAAGGCTGCAAGCCTTGGGGTGAGCATAGTCCCAGACATTTCACCTGAGGGTACACATCAACCGAATAACTGCTGCAGCAAAAACGAGGCCTTCATGATCCCATACACAACATATTTCCAGCCCATCGTGGAGTGTGCAGAGCCGGAATTAAACATGCCTCTGATACAGCATGTAAAGAAGCTGGAAAAAGTTCAAAAGTTTGCAATAAAACTAGTCCTAGAGCTGAGGGTGTAAGCTATGAGGAAAGGCTGGAAGAACTAAACCTAAAATCATTAGAGGACAAAAGGACCAGAGGTAACATGATTGCAATGTACAAAATTCTGAAAGGAATTGACAGGGTCGACAGAGTGAGTCTGTTTGAGAGACGGGTCTCAGTTACACGAGGGAACAGCTGGGAGCTAAAAAGAAAGATGAGGCACATGGATGTTAGGAAATACTTCTTTAGCCTTAGAGTGGTCAAGAAGTGGAATGACCTAAACAGCGAAGTGATAAAAGCAGGATCTATACAAAGTTTTAAGAATAGGTGTGATAGGACTCTCGTAGACAATAGTCAACTCATTAGCGGTCAGCAGAGAGGCGGTCTAGTCTAGCTGAAAATCGACCCCTGCAACCACATATAGGAAAGTAAAATTAGGGGAGTAATCAACACACACACACACATATGCATACAAGCGCGCGCGTGTGAGCTCACACACACACGCACACATAGCTGTGTGTGTGTGTGTGCTTGGGATTGTGTATGTACTAGTGTATGGGTGTGTGTGTGTATGTATATGTGTGTGTACGTATGTATATATGTATGTATGAATGTATGTATGTGTATGTGTGTACATATGTATGTGTGTGTATGTATGTGTACTGGTGTGTGTGTGTACGTGTTTGCAACTCCTGGACGCGCTCTCCTTCTTCCATTAGTGAAATTGAAAGTTGCAAAGCTTTTTATTGTGCAGTGAATGTGTGACTGTATTCGCTCTTTTCACACATACACACACGCATACTCACATAGCCACACTCATACACACACATACACATAAACACATACATATAAATACATGCAAACATGCCAGAACACACACACACACACACACACACACCGCGGCATATGGGTGCCTGGCAAACCTGAGAATAGCTTTCCGATACCTCAGTAAGGAATCGTTAAAGACACTGTACACCGTGTACTTCAGGCCCATACTGGAGTATGCAGCACCAGTTTGGAACCCACACCTGGTCAAGCACGTCAAGAAATTATAGAAAGGGCAAAAGTTTGCAACAAGGCTAGTTCCAGAGCTAAGGGGAATGTCCTACGGAGAAAGGTTAAGGGAAATCGGCCTGACAACACTGGAGGACAAGACGGTCAGGGAAGACATGATAATGACATACAAAATACTGCTTGGAATAGATAAGGTGGACAGAGACAGGATGTTCCAGAGATGGTACACAGAAACAAGGGGTCACAATTAGAAGTTGAAGACTCAGATGAGTCAAAGGGATGTTAGGAAGTATTTCTTCAGCTACAGAGTTGTTAGGAAGTGGAATAGTCTGGCAAGTGATGTAGTGGAGGCAGGAACCATACATAGTTTTAAAACGAGGTATGATAAAGCTCATGGAGCAAGGAGAGGGAGGACCCAGTAGCGGTCAGTGAAAAGGCGGCCAGGAGCTGTGCCTCGACCCCTGCAACCACAAATAGGTGAGTACACACACACACACACACACACACGCAAGTAAATAAGGAAGAATGTTACGGGGACCAACGGAAACAGTGACCAAGAACAGCGCATCAGCGATAATAAATAAAGGTTCTTGACAATATTATTCACGACATGTTTCAAGCTTCCAACTGAAATTCGAAAACAAAGGTAGACAGGTTTTTCAGCAGATTAGCAACCAGAGCTGAAAGGAATATGGATTTTGAAGATAAGTTCTCTGCCCTGAAGTTTCCGCTCCACCTCGTCTGTCCTGTACACTCAAGCTATAACCCTTAATTTTAAAGGGGTGGTCCGGTCAGATGACCAAAAGTTCCAGAGGCGGGTCATCATATAACTGAGACCCCGCGTCAGGAAACACTTGTCCTGTTTCCTGATAAAGCTTACCTAACCTAAGCTGTACACTCAAGTCACTTCACCTACACAACACAGCTACTGTTAGAACTGACCGGTAGATGGTTCTTCCCCCGGGACTTATTGCATTGACCATCGCTCTTCTCCGTAGAGCAAACTTAAATATAGCCGTTCTCCGTACGAGAACTATTAAAGAAGTTTCCGAAACTTCAGGTGCCAACAAAACCACAGGCACAACGGGAGTTTGTAACAAATTTTATAACTATGAGACAACCTGAGATCTGCAGACACTGCTTCAGAACTCATGTATACAAGCAGCGTGAAGCACACCAAAAAACTTTTGTCTTGTCTACCGTATCATGTCTTCCTCTTGTAATGGGAAAGGTGGGGGAAGGGGGGAAATGGGCATGAAAAGTAGATCGCAAAATGAAGATTCACTGAGGCAGTTACTACCCACCTCAACGAAACCATAGAACAAAAAAGGAATGTATACGTTAGTGTAGCCCATTACACACAATGTACAGCATCACCACATAATATAACACTCCTCGACATGACGACTAGAACCAAGCCACGCCTTATATTGATATCACATTATCATGTCCGCCGACCTCTCCACCACCTGACCTGGCCTCGGGATGCTTGCATGCTTTATAAGGTGGGTGTCTTTGCTTATTTCTGTGTAAATGATAAAGTCGTACAGTGAGTGAAACGTCGCAAAATATAAATCTTTTTCCCCTGCTAAAAGCGTTTATAACATTACCACTAGTAGGCTTCTACCAGTGTCTGTCTCAATAAGCACGTAACCTCTTGTTTACATACGTGTACCTACAATAATCTCCAGCTCCTCATATTTCACCTGTTTCTCCTATTAAACCCCATCAAACACCCAAGAGCAGCGACGCTCGCTCCACCGCAGCCTCTCTATGATATACCTTCCGTGCATCCAGTTATTCTTAGATAATCACAACACGACTTTCTCCCTTTTGATTGAATATTTATCTTATCTTCCCTGACTAACCTTACTCACTATCCCAACAACCTCTTACCCCAGAATCCACAGAAATACCTCTGCTCACTACCCACAGAAGACAATCTTACCGGATGTGGTGCCTCTTTCTCCCCTTCTTATTCCTCACCCTTCCAATTTCCCCTGTAATAATAACGCAATACAGGTTCAGCAGAGCACAAGAATAATAAAACATACGAGAAGTGTGGAATATAACTGTGAATGACATCACCCCCCAAAAAAAAAAAAAAATGTAGAGAATTTAAGGAGAGATTAGCAGAGTAGACATTATATTCCTCACAGCGACAAAGCTCATTGGGGTAATCCCAAATTCCATTTTCCCGAAGGGGATTTCCTCATCGTCACAAGTTGAAGGGAAAATAAAGGAAAAGTGGCTCTAATTTTCAAGAATCAGTGGTGCTGAAAATACCGAATACTCAAAAAAAAAAATAATAATAAAAGCTGGTGAAAATGAGGTTGTTTAGAAGAAATAACTTTCATTGTAGGACATACAGTAATAATAGCAATGATACACATCCTCCCACCAGTCAGTGGGAGATGCCACCTGTCAGTGGCAGATGCCACCTGTCAGTGGCAGATGTCACCTGTCAGTGGCAGATGTCACCTGTCAGTGGCAGATGTCACCTGTCAGTGGCAGATGCCACCTGTCAGTGGCAGATCGATGACCAAGTATGAGGATATCAACAAAGCAACGATAAAGATATAGGAACCAGAAGCACAGACAAAACACTTGACAAGAACAAAACTGTTGATATTGAAGAGAGATTTCAACTACAGGAAGAGAGTCTGAAAATCAGTATCTTTACGAGGAACAGAAATAAAACGAAGAGCAAAGATGATTTAGAGAGTAATGAACGAGTTTCATGACCCAAGAAATCAACTAAATGACGTTAAAAAAGGGGTGACGAGAATTCAAGATTTAATTCGTTCTTTGTTCCAGATCGATTTATCCCTAAATGAAATTCAATATGAAGAGCAATTGGAAACGAGCGATCGTGTGGTACAAAGGTTTAAGTGGGAATGGAGAAGCGATACGAGAAATAAAATTACAGGAAACCAAACTGCAAAAAATGGGAATCTGAATGGATGAGAAGGAGAGTGAGAGGATTGCAATGGGGAAGCAAAATATGAAGTTAACGAGGCAAGAGTTGATGAATGGCAGTGATGCTTAGTAAGTGAAGCATTTTTGTACTGCTGTGCTGTTTAATATTCAATTACAAACAAGCACACAATACACACACACACACACATACACACACACACACACACATATACATCCCACCAAATGCAAAGTCATGAAGATCGGAGAAGGGCAAAGAAGACCGCAGACAGAGTACAAGCTAGGCGGACAAAGGCTACAAACCTCGTCAAAGGAGAAAGACCTTGGGGTGAGTATAACGCCAAGCACGTCTCCGGAGGCACACATCAACCAGATAACAAGGAATCGTTCAAGACACTGTACACCGTGTACGTCAGGCCCATACTAGAATATGCAGCACCAGTCTGGAACCCACACCTGGTCAAGCACGTAAAGAAACTAGAGAAAGTGCAAAGGTTTGCGACAAGGTTAGTTCCACAACTCAAGGGACTGTCCTATGAGGAAAGGTTGAGGGAAATAGGCGTAACAACACTGGAGGAAAGAAGGGTCAGAGGAGACATGATAACGACATACAAAATACTGCGGGGAATCGACAAGGTAGACAGTGACAGGATGTTCCAGAGAGGGAACACAGAAACAAGGGGACACAACTGGAAGCTGAAGACTCAGATGAGTCAAAGGGATGTTAGGAAGCATTTCTTCAGCCATAGAGTAGTCAGGAAGTGGAATAGTCTAGAGAAAGATATAGTGGAGGCAGGAACCATACATAGTTTTAAGACAAGGTATGATAAAGCTGATGGAGCAGGGAGAGCAGAGACCCAGTAGCGGACAGCGAAGAGGCGGGGCCAGGAGCTGAGTCTCGACCCCTGCAACCACAATTAGGTGAGTACAATTAGGTGAGTACACACACACACAC
>WNWK01001463.1:17500-77500 GCA_009830355.1 Cherax destructor | reverse complement strand
TCTTGTGGAATATTAGGAAATGTTCTCTATACACATCTATATGTTCAGACCCCCGCATCTGATGTGGGGTTGCATGCGACCCAACATTATTTGCGCACGTTGTCTTTTCTGATGTTTATAATAATTTGTATATTAGATATGTATATTAAATATGCTTAAACTACTGCCTACCTTGTTGGGTCGTTCTGGCGTGTCTCTCTTCCCACCTTGTCCCAAGTGATCGTGAAGTACAATAGCTTCGTACTTTATGCACACAATTATGATTGGTTGACAGTCACGCTGAAAGGTTAGAATGTACTTGGCTGATAAGGCAATTACTCTCCCTTGCTGCTGCTGTAAATGAGTGTTTCTCTGGGAAGTTGTTCTGTCTCCTGTCCCTGCTATCTGATGTATCCTGCGTTTTCTCTGCCTTGACAATTTTTGTCTAGGTCCTTGGGTGTTCCTGGCTCCTTCGACGTCCGTTTTCATCAGAACCTGCTTCTTATGGAGAAGTATTTTATTTGCTGCCGTCCTGAGATGAGGGACGAGTAGAGCAGCCGCCAGGTAGTAGCAGGTTTCGTTAGATCCAAACCCGATGGTTACTTATTTATCTATCACGCCAATATCGTGTGCATCTTGGTAGAGAGTTTTGTTCAGGTCATTATGTCGTTACTTTTTACCCATACAAGAACATAGACACTCACACTCCAAGCTGCCTTATACACTCATACTTGCATCTGTCTATGCCATAAGTGGTTTATGGAGTAGTCACTAGAGTGTATGTCTATGGTATATCTGCAGGAGTCATCTAATTCATCTTAGTCTTTCGTGCATAAATTATCTGTACATTATTTCATTTTATTTTGTGTATGTACCTTTATTAATGCTCTGTATGAGTATACTGAAATGTCAAGAGTGGTCCCATTTAATTCATTTAAGTAACTACTTTTAATATTATTATGCAGTGAACATTGAAATTTAATTAATAAGGAAGCTTACTCAGGTTACGGTAAGATAAGCTCAGAGCTTCATATGCGATCAGTTATTAAGGGAAAGCTTGTACATTGTATATATGCAAATTTTGCCTAATATTTAAAAAGAGAAACATTGTACTTATATGTTTAAAACTCATCCCAGAGTTCCTATATATTTATCGATATAGAAAAGCGTTTTAATGACTCACAAGAGTTTAGCCTAAGATTTACGGAAGTTTCACTTTTCTAAAATCCTCAATATTTTTAATTTGGAGTTATTGGGTGTCTGCCACTGTCTTACTGAGAGTTACTGTGTGTCTGCCACTGTCTTACTGAGAGTTACTGTGTGTCTACCACTGTCTTACTGAGAGTTACTGTGTGTCTGCCACTGTCTTACTGAGAGTTACTGTGTGTCTGCCACTGTCTTACTGAGAGTTACTGTGTGTCTGCCACTGTCTTACTGAGAGTTACTGTGTGTCTGCCACTGTCTTACTGAGAGTTACTGTATGTCTGCCACTGTCTTACTGAGAGTTACTGTGTGTCTGCCACTGTCTTACTGAGAGTTACTGTGTGTCTGCCACTGTCTTACTGAGAGTTACTGTGTGTCTGCCACTGTCTTACTGAGAGTTACTGTGTGTCTGCCACTGTCTTACTGAGAGTTACTGTGTGTCTGCCACTGTCTTACTGAGAGTTACTGTGTGTCTGCCACTGTCTTACTGAGAGTTACTGTGTGTCTGCCACTGTCTTACTGAGAGTTACTGTGTGTCTGCCACTGTCTTACTGAGAGTTACTGTGTGTCTGCCACTGTCTTACTGAGAGTTACTGTGTGTCTGCCACTGTCTTACTGAGAGTTACTGTGTGTCTGCCACTGTCTTACTGAGAGTTACTGTGTGTCTGCCACTGTCTTACTGAGAGTTACTGTGTGTCTGCCACTGTCTTACTCAGAGTTACTGTATGTCTGCCACTGTCTTACTGAGAGTTACTGTGTGTCTGCCACTGTCTTACTGAGAGTTACTGTGTGTCTGCCACTGTCTTACTGAGAGTTACTGTGTGTCTGCCACTGTCTTACTGAGAGTTACTGTGTGTCTGCCACTGTCTTACTGAGAGTTACTGTGTCTCTGCCACTGTCTTACTGACATAAGATGATTCACTTCCAGTTGCATCACAGAATATTTTGCTATGTGGATTATTACATCAATTTGCACTAAAATAAAAAAAATATTTGTCACAAAAAAATCTAATAAATATGCAGAGTGCACCTGGAGTTAACGTTCATTTTATTTTCTACCAAATCATTGTTTTCAACATTTTTTTCTTTAAATAGTGTTCATGGAGGTGGCACAGAAAAAAAATTATTTTGCAATTAGTTCTAGGTTGACTTATTTTTCCTGCTAAACTGACGGGGCTGAACGTTTAAGTGAAGCTTTTATGTATGTATCAGTATCTGCATGCTTATGAGGATGCTGCTTTATGTATTGTGTGTGTAAATTACATGCGCATCTGTAATTAGTGTTGCAATGTGTCGATGTTGCTTACATATGTGCGTTAATGATGTGTGAGCCTGTGGGTTGTTTGTGCGTGAGTTTGTAAGTAGTGCATTGATGAGTTTGTAAGTAGTCCATTGATGAGTTAATAAGTAATACTTGTATGTGTGTTAGTGAGTGTGAATTTTTAAGTGGTGAGCGCATTTTTTTTTGGTGGGTTCGTTTTCACAGGAGTGCATTTGTAGCGAGCGCGCTCTATTGTGAACTAATTATCAACGGGTGTTTTTCTTGTCGGTGAATTTAGGTGGGTTCGTTTTAGTTAGGTGCGTTTAGATGGGTGCTTTTTAGATGGGTGCGTTTTAGATGGATGCGTTTTAGGTGGGTGCGTTTTAGGTGGGTGCGTTTTAGGTGGGTGCGTCTTAGGTTGATGCATTTTTGGAGGGCTTAATTTTGGTAGGTTCGGTTTTAGTGAGTGCATTTTAGGAGAGAACATATTTGGTGAGTATGTTTTTGGTGGGTGCGTTTTTTGGTGGGAGTATTTTGGGCTAGTGCGTTTTTCTCGTTATTTCGGGGCAATCAGCTGATTCGCTCGCTATGATTTGAGAATTTTATCTTTCCCACGTCTTAAATTCTTTATCTTAATCTCATACTATCTTATTACCTCTGGTTATATAGTGCTAGTCACGGTATTATGCCGCCCCTCCCCACACACGTACCAAAACACATACCATGAAAGATTACAATATATATATTTGCACACTTACTGAGGTTTTAATACTTGGTGCTGCGTCCTTTACGCTTAATCACGTCCCTCAGCCGTGTAGGAAGACTCTCACACAAACTCTTGAGGGTTTGGGGAGGAATATTATTCCATGCCTCATGTAGCGCAGCCTCCAGCCGTGGGATAGAACTGATATCCTCGCCCAGTAAACTTCGTTTCACTATTGACAAGAGGTTCTCAATAGGGTTTAGGTCTGGGAAATTGCCTGGCCAGTCATTAAAGAAACTCACTTTAAAGTCCTTAAGCCACGGAACTACAGAATTGGTGGTATGACACAGTGCACCGTCCTGCATAAAAACCGTAGCCCCACACTTATCAACGCCTCAGGTAAATTGTCACACTATAACTCCAGGTATTAATTACTGGTTCATATACTGGTTTTTGGGAAGCACAATGAGTTCACCAACACTCTGAGCACTGAAACACCCCCAACCCATGAGCGAGTCTGGGTGTTTGGTGGTCCCACAGGTGTAGCGCACATGTTCCCCACGGTTACAGGTGATGGTAATGGTGGCTAAATCCTCCAAAGTACTTCAGACCACTGTTGAGGAGTCCAGTGAAGATATTTCTTTGCATAATCCAGCCTACATTTCTTTTGTGGCTTAAAGAGGATCGGTTTCTTAACCTGGTGGTGACTACTTAGCCCAGTTCTGACACACGTCTGTTAACAGTTCTAACAGACACCTCTGAGAGAAGATGAGGGTTTTTTTTTCCTTTCAATTCTCTAGCAGTTAACTTAGGTGTACTCTCTAACTGCTTCTTTAACACAGTTAAGGTACGAGCAGATGTCTTCCTCGAGGTGCCAGGCCGAGGTTTAGCAGACGGTAACTCGACACCACCACCAGCCTTGAAACACTGCACCCAGTTTCTCACTGAACGCTCACACACACACCAACATTCTCCACTATTTCTATCGTCTGGTGCCCAGTTTTGTGAAGTCCTATGATTTGAGCTATAGTTTCAGGTGTTAAAGACTTCCTTTTACCCATAATTAAACATGTATAGACCCAAAACCAAAGGGAACACCGGACAAAAGATGGAGGGGATTAGAGACCAAAGCACTGAGGAGTCACTGTGTAGTGTAACGGCTGCTACCCGGCATAATGCACTGACGTAAAAAAAAACTGTATGGTAGGCGTTTGCTTTTCGTCACGGCATTATTTCGGGGTGCTCATCCGCCATAATGCCGTGACTAGCACTGTATGTACAGTGTTCGTCACGGCATTATGCCGTGACGCACCATCCGGTGCTCCCTTTGGTTTTGGGTCTATACATCTTTGATTATGAGTAAAAGGAAGTCTTTAACACCTGAAACTATAGCTCAACTCATAGTGCTTCACAACACTGGGCACCAGACGAAAGAAATAGTGGAGAATGTTGTTGTGTGTGTGAGCGTTCAGTGAGAAACTGGGTGCAGTATTTCAAGGCTGGTGGTGGTGTCGAGTTACCGTCTGCTAAACCTCGGCCTGGCACCTCGAGGAAGACATCTGCTCGTACCTTAACTGTGTTAAAGAAGCAGTTACTCTCTAACGCGCCGAATAAACTGGTTAATTAGCAAGAACTCATTTAAAATTAAGTCTTTTCTAAAATTTTCTCTTATACGTTGAAAGATATATTTTTCACTTTTGTTAATGTAAAAATTAATAATTTTGTACCAAAAGAACCTTAGAAAATTTATCTAACCTTATTATAACAAGCGCAATTTAATTTAGCCTAATCCAACTAAATATATTTTAGATAAGTTTACAAAAATTTAATAATAAACAAACACAATGAAATATATTTTTTTTTTCGTTAGGATCAGAATGATTTTTGCGAAATTATTGCATACACAAATTTTCGCTTGCTTTATTCAGCAAGAAAAGCGTTGATATTTAAGCCAAGATCGCAATATTTATATATATATATATATATATATATATATATATATATATATATATATATATATATATATATATATATATATATATATGCGTTTTCTTGATTTTTCACATTTTCAAGAAATAGTAAAAATAATAGGACAGCAAAAGATTTATAAGACAGAGACATGAAGATTTGGCCAGATCACATGTCAAGTAAATTTTATGAGTGACATGTCAGGCATAGTTTAAATTCCTCACAAATTCTATTTTATAAAGCCCTGAACTTATATTCATATTGAAATCAGTGCTATTTTGTTATGAAACTTGATTCGATTATATTCCACTCAACCATGTACCTACTTGATACAACTTTCTCGGTCTTTTGAAAATAAATCGGGTGATTAAAATCTCTCACATGAATAAACAGATCATTAGACTCGTATCCAGTTTTAATTCAATATTAATGTTGTTGTAATCTTAGTTTAAGGCTTTTTCCAGTTTGACCGTAATAAACATTACTGCATCCATTTTCACAGGGAATCTTATAGACACAGCAATCAGCATTTTGCGGAGAATTCTTAATCAAATTATTTTTTTCTCTATCATGTGTGAGATGATATCTCGGTCTTATAAGTCTTCTTTTGTCCTCTTGTTTTTAATATTCCTTCATAATGTGAGATATCATAAAAGCTCTTGGAATTTCATTATTTATTTACTGTAATCATTTTTCATATTTTGACATCATGTTTACTGATGATCATATATATATATATATATATATATATATATATATATATATATATATATATATATATATATTTATATATATATACAATATATATTATTTTTTTTATTTATTAACACATTGGCCGATTCCCACCAAGGCAGGGTGGCCCGAAAAGAAAAACTTTCATCATCATTCACTCCATCACTGTCTTGCCAGAGGGTGCTTTACACTACAGTTATAAAACTGCAACATTAACACCCCTCCTTCAGAGTGCAGACACTGTACTTCCCATCTCCAGGACTCAAGTCCGGCCTGCCGGTTTCCTGAATCCCTTCATAAATGTTACTTTGCTCACACTCCAACAGCACGTCAAGTTTTAAAAAACCATTTGTCTCCATTCACTCCTATCAAATACGCTCACACATGCTTGCTGGAAGTCCAAGCCCTCGCACACAAAACTTCCTTTACCCCTCCCTCCAACCTTTCCTAGGCCGACCCCTACCCCGCCTTCCCTCCACTACAGATTTATACACTTTCGAAGTCACTCTGTCTCGTTCCATTCTCTCTACATGTCCGAACCACCTCAACAACCCCTCCTCAGCTCTCTGGATAATAGTTTTGGTAATCCCGCACCTCCTCCTAATTTCCAAACTCCGAATTCTCTGCATTATATTCACACCACACATTGACCTCAGACATGACATCTCCACTGCCTCCAGCCTTCTCCTCGTTGTAACATTTATCACCCATGCTTCACACCCATATAAGAGTGTTGGTATAACTATACTCTCATACATTCCCTTCTTTACTTCCATGGACAAAGTTCTTTGTCTCCACAGACTCCGAAGTGCTCCACTCACCCTTTTTCCCTCATCAATTCTATGATTCACCTCATCCTTCATAGACCCATCTGCTGACATGTCCACTCCCAAATATCTGAATACATTCACCTCCTCCATACTCTCTCCCTCCTATCTGATATCCAATCTTTCGTCACCTAATCTTTTTGTTATCCTCATCACCTTACTCTTTCCTATATTCACTTTCAATTTTCTTCTTTTACACACCCTACCAAATTCATCCACCAACCTCTGCAACTTCTCTTCAGAATCTCCCAAAAGCACAGTGTCATCAGCAAAAAGCAACTGTGACAACTCCCACTTTGTATTTAATTCTTTATCTTTTAACCCCACACCTCTTGCCAAAACCCTCGCATTCACTTCTCTTACAACCCCATCTATAAATATATTGAACAACCACGGTGACATCACACATCCTTGTCTAAGGCCCACTTTTACTGGGAAATAGTCCCCTTCCCTCCTACACACTCTAACTTGAGCCTCACTATCCTCATAAAAACTCTTCACTGCTTTCAGTAACCTACCTCCTATTCCATACACCTGCAACATCTGCCACATTGCCCCCTATCCACCCTATCATATGCCTTTTCTAAATTCATAAATGCCAGAAAAACCTCTTTACCCTTATCCAAATACTGTTCACCTATATGTTTCACTGTAAACACTTGGTCTACACACCCCTACCTTTCCTAAAGCCCCTTGTTCATCTGCTGTCCTGCTTTCTGTCTTACTCTTAATTCTTTCAATAATAACTCTACCATACACTTTACCAGGTACACTCAACAGACTATTCCTATAATATAAATATATATATATATATATATATATATATATATATATATATATATATATATATATATATATATATATATATATATATATATATATATATATATATATATATATATATATATATATATATATATATATATTATATATATATATATATATATATTATATTATATATATATATATATATATATATATATATATATATATATATATATATATATATATATATATATATATATATATATATATATATACATACATATACTGTTTACCTTGTGTCTATACTGATGATGACTACTGGAGATATTTCCTTTAAAAATGTGAGGTACAGGAGAGGTGAGGAAATGAGGTGTGTGTCATGTGCATAAGGTGAGTCAGGTGAAGGTGAGGTGATTGTGTGGCAAGTGAGGAAGGTAAAGAAGGTGAGTTGAGTGTAGCAAGTGAGGAAGGTGAGTCAGATGAGGAAGGTGAGGTGTGTGTGGCAAGTGAGGAAGGTGAGTCAGGTGAGGAGAGGGACCGCCCACCTGGCCCGTCACCTTTAAGACCAACTCTGTCCGTCACTCCCCCAGCAACTAGATGTTTATTACACCTGACATTACCTGTGACATTATCTGACATACACTTGACATTACCTGATACAACTGACATCACCTAATACATGTTGCAGTACCTGACATTACCTAATACACTTGACATTATCAGACACGCGTAACACAGAGAATGTCACAACCACACACGAAAGTAACAAATAAATTAAGAAATACGTATATAAAAAAGAAAAAAGGAAATTCTTCGAGGGGGTAATAAGAATTTATCGATCGACTGGACAATCTAGTCATTAAATAGACTATAAGTAGAAGTAAGTAAGTTTATTTATGTACAGGTACTTAAATACAATTTCACGGATTATCATAGATAGTAACATGTGTAAATTTCCTAGGTTTACCCCAAAAAAGTCAGAGTGACTGATTTCCACTGGTTTCCTTGTAATATCTAATTATTAAAATGTGGTAATTCAGTCCTCAGGTGAGGAACTGCAACAGCAAATGATAAACTGAATAAAGGTAATAGATGATAACGTGGCCTTGAAACCAGCGTATCAAGGAGACGTTAAACACAACAGTGAAAACAAGTAAAACGGCTACGAAAACGAGGGACTCATAAACCGAAAAATATTTTATGAGAGGTAATCTCAGGAAGAAATAAACAAAGAGACTTATAAAGGAACCAGATAAGCAGATGTAGAGTTAAAACATAACTAAACTACTCGCTGTGTTAGAAGGTAAATACTCAAGGGCAAGAAAACATCTCGGTACAAAGGAATAAGATTACTAATAATGTTAAGAAAAACATTAAAAGCAGCAAAATTATAAGCCACAACACAATTCCGAAATCCGAGATACAGAAATACAAAAGGATGAAAAAATAAATAATTACAAATTCTAACAAAAACACATGGAAGGAAGAGAAAAATGAGGGGCTACTTAATATAATATAAAATCTGTTACTAAAAAAAGTGAGCATTAAATATACTGGGTGGTATATTTGGCTGGAGAAGAGGACGTAAAGTTAGTCTTTGTCTGTGTCTGTCTAACAAACATTGCTGCCAAAATACAAGAAAAAGTTTGTTATAAAAATGAAAAACACTCTGAGAGCATCAACCTTCTGGATATTATAAACTGTTGGCCTTTAATAAAAAAAATTGCAATGTAAATCAAATCAACACAATTCTGAATTTCATATCAGATCAACACTATTGCCTATTGAATAACAATTCCACTAAGCTACTACGACAAAGTCGCAGAAATTATTCAGGAAACATACGGATCTGAATGAACTTTTTCGATAGAGTTCCCAGTGAAAGTTTCATCTGAGCACTATGAAAAATACGTTCAAAGTTTTAACCAATATATGACAAGTTTCTTAAGTTTTCCTTGACGAATGACAAGCCAGGATGGACACAAGGTGAACGAGAACTTTGTAGACTGAGAAGAATCTAAAACAGTTGAATATTAATTATGCAAGCTGGAAAAGCTTGCATAATTAAGGTCCAAATTAAACAACATTCTTATGAAATATACATTATGACGAAGTCAACAATGTCTTCACGAAATATCTTCACGAACAGAACGTCATCACGGACAAAACATTATCTTCACGACCAAAAACATCATATTCACGAACAAAACATCATTTACATAAATAAAACATCATCACGAGCAAAACATCAACTTCAAGAATAAAACATCAGGTTCACGAACAAAACATCATAATCACTAACGAAATATTATCGTGAACAAATCCTCCTCCTCACGAACTAAACATCATTTTTCACGCACTAAAAATTGACTTCACAAACCTAACATCGTCTTCACGAACCTAACATCGTCTTCACGAACCTAACATCGTCTTCACGAACCTAACATCGTCTCGAACCTAACATCGTTTCCCCGAAGTAACATCGTCTTCACAGAACCTAACATCGTCTTCACGAACCTAACATCGTCTTCACGAACCTAACATCGTCTTCACGAACCTAACATCTCTCTCAAGCTAAAACATCAGTTTCACGAACAAAACATTTATCTCACTAACGAAATATTATCGTGAACAAACCTCCTCTCACGAACTAACATCATTTTCACGAAAAATTGACTTCACAAACCTAACATCGTCTTCACGAACCTAACATCGTTTCCACGAAGTGAACATCGTCTTCACGAACCTAACATCGTCTTCACGAACCTAACATCGTCTTCACGAACCTAACATCGTCTTCACGAACCTAACATCGTCTTCACGAACCTAACATCGTCTTCACGAACCTAACATCGTCTTCACGAACCTAACATCGTCTTCACGAACCTAACATCGTCTTCACGAACCTAACATCGTCTCCACGAAGTGAACATCTTCACAAACCAAACATCTTCACGAGCTGAACAACCGTGAGAGGAAAATACATACGACCAACACCTGAGCAAGTTCAACAACACCTCTACTAATTTAACAGCTGCGCGAGTTTGTAAACACGTGCACGAGTTCACAAATACCTGTAGAACCCGAAAACAATGTATTTGTTGAACAAAGATTTTTATCAGCTGAACAGTTAATTAAGGTTTACTGTAAGACATTCCGATATTGGTTTTCTTGTCCAAACATAATGTTTGTGTTTAGATATGTTTGCCAAAAATGGGATGCTGGTGTTTTGATATGTTTACTAACAAAACAAACAAGTGATGCATGTGATTCTGTTGTTACATGTTTGACTAACAGAACAAACATGAGCTGGTGTTTTGACTTTTATTTTCTTAATAAAACAAACACATGAATGCTAAGAAAACAGACACGTGATGCCGGTGTTTTCTCATGCGTTGTGCTTGTAAAACAAACACGCAATGTCGTGTTAGATATTAAACCAAACATTTGAGGCTTATGTTATATTTGCTAACACACACAAAAATGTTCTGATATGTTTACAAATGATCATCTACATTTTGCATCAATAAATCACTAGATACAATTACGACACTATCTATAATTAATATATATATATATATATATATATATATATATATATATATATATATATATATATATATATATATATATATAATTGTGAAGAACTGCCTATAAATTATATTGAGAAATTAAATGCAAGACTCCCTAGCAGGGTAATTTTTCTTCAGCTTCCTGAATGCCCTCTAACATCCTCTTGAAAAACCAATTTTGGAATACAAGTTTTGGCGTGGAAGTTATGAAGGGATCTTTAAGGTGCGTCTGCACTCACATCACCCAGCACTTCCTCAAGAGTTTTCCAATAACTTACTCGTAAATTGACGAAGCTGACGAGACCGTAGGGAATCCCTGAGTGGTATTTATTAGGCACTCTGGTTGATATAAACACTCTGGTTGATATAAATACTCTGGTTGATATAAACACTGGTTGATATAAACACTCTGGTTGATATAAACACTCTGGTTGATATAAACACTCTGGTTGATATAAACACTGGTTGATATAAACACTCTGGTTGATATAAACACTCTGGTTGATATAAACACTCTGGTTGATATAAACACTGGTTGATATAAACACTCTGGTTGATATAAACACTCTGGTTGATATAAACACTCTGGTTGATATAAACACTGGTTGATATAAACACTCTGGTTGATATAAACACTCTGGTTGATATAAACACTCTGGTTGATATAAACACTCTGGTTGATATAAACACTCTGGTTGATATAAACATTCTGGTTGATTTAAACACTCTGGTTGATATAAACACTCTGGTTGATATAAACACTCTGGTTGATATAAACACTCTGGTTGATATAAACACTCTGGTTGATTTAAACACTCTGGTTGATATAAACACTGGTTGATATAAACACTGGTTGATATAAACACTCTGGTTGATATAAACACTCTGGTTGATATAAACACTCTGGTTGATATAAACACTCTGGTTGATATAAACACTCTGGTTGATATAAACACTGGTTGATATAAACACTCTGGTTGATATAAACACTCTGGTTGATATAAACACTCTGGTTGATTTAAACACTCTATTTGATATAAACACTGGTTGATATAAACACTCTGGTTGATATAAACACTCTGGTTGATATAAACACTCTGGTTGATATAAACACTCTGGTTGATATAAACACTCTGGTTGATATAAACACTCTGGTTGATAAAAAATATACTTGGTTGATATAAACACTGGTTGATATAAACACTGGTTGATATAAACACTCTGGTTGATATAAACACTTGGTTGATATAAACACTGGTTAATATAAACACTCTGGTTGATATAAACACTCTGGTTGATATAAACACTCTGGTTGATATAAACACTCTGGTTGATATAAACACTCTGGTTGATATAAACACTCTGGTTTATATAAACACTCTGGTTGATATAAACACTCTGGTTGATATAAACACTCTGGTTGATATAAACACTGGTTGATATAAACACTCTGGTTGATATAAACACTCTGGTTGATATAAACACTCTGGTTGATATAAACACTCTGGTTGATATAAACACTGGTTGATATAAACACTCTGGTTGATATAAACACTGGTTGATATAAACACTCTGGTTGATATAAACACTATGGTTGATATAAACACTCTGGTTGATATAAACCTGTCTGATTAATAGAATAAAAGAGTCTCGTTGGTATAAATCTGTCTGGTTAATCTAAACTCTCTGGTTAATTTAAATAGTCTGGTTAATATAAACTAAATATAAAAGATCAAGCAGTTTGTTAAAATAAAGTGCCTGGTTCATATAAACAATCTGTTTAATTTTAATAGCATGCCTATTATCAGCAGTTGGTTAACGTAATCTGGATAATACAAACTGCGTGGTTAATATAAACTGCTTGCTAAAGATAAACTGTCTGATTAATATAAACTGGTTAATATAAACTGTCTGGTTAATATAAACTGTCTGGTTAATATAAACTGTCTGGTTGATATAAACTGTCTGGTTAATATAAACTGTCTGGTTGATATAAACTGTCTGGTTGATATAAACTGTCTGGTTGATATAAACTGTTTGGTTGATATAAACTGTCTGGTTGATATAAACTGCCTCGTTTATAAAACGGTGAAAAAAAATGAAGATTCATTTAAGGTATAAGTTGACAGTAACTACAACTACCTTCACGTTAGCAAATTGTTGCCGTAGTGTTGAGGGGAAATTCCTCAGGCATTCTTTTCTATAATATGACCCTTAGCAACCCCTTGATCGTGAACAAGGAACACTGAGTGCCAGGCACACCCAGTTTACATGAACACCACCTCGTTTCTCCAAGTGAACACAGAACACTCTCTGGGAGCCCAGAGGCGGCAGGAACACTCAGATATAATACGTCGAGTTGGGTTATATCTCCACGTGAACACAAAATTCTCTGAACGGCAGGAACACTCAGATACAAGAAATTGACCTTTTCCCCGTGGGTCCATCAGAACGAACACTGGAATAATTTTATAGCAGTCTGTAGCAAAAGGCAGGATTTTGTAATGTGTAACACTGTCGATGAGGCAAACACAGACCTCTCAGAGTTATGGTGTCATCCACTAAGCCAGCACCTCACCTCTAGCAGAAGCAGCAGCAGGTGCCAGGAGCAGGAGTAGAAACAAGAGCATCAGTAGAAGAAACAGTAGTAGAAAAAAATGAACTAGCAGCAACATTAGAAAAGGAAATAATTCATGTTGAACGCTAAACCCATGAGAGTTATTCAGTGCAAGACGCGCTTCCTATTTGTACTCACCTACATATAAAAAGAAGAAGAAGAAACAATATAAATAAAAGCAACAGGAGCACTGACAACTCTGGCGACGTGGTCGCGAGGCTGGAACATATATATCACCTGGAAAACTTACTGGAAGGAGATAGTGGCTGTTCCTGAGTCGCTGTAGAGCACCACTGGCGGGTGCAGCCTCTCGTCCTCCCCACAGATCCTGAGGGAGTTGAGGCCTCCGTCAGCGTTGCCTTCAGCCACACTCCTCCCGTCAGAGATTTCCACGAAGCCTCCTCGACACCTGTGAAGAGACAAACATATGTTGACGGAAGATGCTGGTATACCCTTGTAGCACCTCCACCTATTGATATAGAGTACTAGTATCAGCTTCTAGCACCTCCACCTGCTGATGCAAAGTGATAGTATCAGCTTGAAGCGCCTCCTCCTGTTGATGTAGGGCGCTAGTAACAACTTGTAGCACTCCAACTGCTGAGTTAAGGCGGTAATATCAGCTTGTAGCAACTCCACCTGCTGATGTAAGGCGCTAGTATCACATTGCAACACCTCCATCTATTGATGTAGAGAACTAGTATCAGCTTGTAGCACCCCACCTGTTGATGTAGAGTACTAGTACCAGCTTGTAGCACCTACTAGTATCAGCTTGTAGTATCTCCATCTGTTGATGAAGAGTACTAGTATCTGCGGTTATAAGGTGCTAGTATCACTTTTTTTACCACCTGCTTGGGTAAAGTACATGCTAGTGTAAGGTACTAGTATCACCTTTCAGTACCTCTACCTGCTGGTGCAAGGTGCTAGTATCAGTAATAGTGAGTCTAACCTTATCCTGGAAATTACTGATCTGTAATCTAATAATCACATAATAACAATAATAATGATAATAATAATAATAATAATAATAATAATAATAATAATAATAATAATAATAATAATAATAATAATAATAATAATAATAATAATAATAATAATATAATAATAATAATAATAATAATAATAATAATAATAATAATAATAATAATAATAATAATAATAATAATAATAATAATAACAACAACAACAATAATATCCCAGAGAGGCAACTTTAGTAATATATACAAGAGAAGGGGTTACTAGCCCCTTGTTCCTGGCATTTTAGTCGACTCTTACGACACGCATGGCTTACGGAGGAAGAATTCTGTTCCACTTCCTCATGGAGTACATGCTAGTGGCACCTCCACCTGGTGATGTAGGGAGTTAGTATCAGCTTGTAGCACCTCCACCTACTTTCTACTTTTATTCTTTTATTATATCTCTGTTATTGAAGATATATTTAATACCAGTATTATATTCGGTGAAGGCCACAGTTTTTTATTCTGATAATTCATTCAATAATTCTCTCTTTCTTTCTCTCCCTCTCTCTCTCCAGCTAGTGTGTAGACCAACACACACACACACAGGGCCAGGAGCTATGAATCGACCCCTGCAACCACAACTAGGTGAGTACACACACAACACAACTCACTCATTGGTCGCAGCTGTGCTGAGAATTCCCAGAACAACATTTGTACCTCCAAGGCAATCACTGAGTCGCTTTTGTTACTCTTGATTGCTATAGATTTATTCGATAGTTAAGAGCCAGAGTATTGGCTGGAGACTATCGCACAGTGACTCTTCTCAGCTGGAGACTATCGCACAGTGACTCTTCTCAGCTAGGAGACTATCGCACAGTGACTCTTCTCAGCTAGGAGACTATCGCACAGTGACTCTTATCAGCTAGGAGACTATCGTATATAAAGTCACTGGACGACATAATATAAACAGTCTTGCTAAAATAAATTGGTTAATGTAAACACTTTGGTAGTATCAACAGTTAATATACATAGTTGGACTAATATGAACAGTCAGGATAGTATAAACAGTCTGGTTAATATAAAGAATTTAGTTAATATAGTTTAATATAAAAAATCACTTGAAATATAAACAGTTTGGTTAACGTAAAGACATACCAGGTGTTCGGGTGGTAACGATGGAATATCTAAACGCGCTATATTTGATGGAGGAGGAAGGAAGGAAGGAAGGAAGGAAGGAAGGAAGGAAGGAAGGAAGGAAGGAAGGAAGGAAGGAAGGAAGGAAGGACAGAAAGAATCAAGCACGGAAGGACACTGGACACCCAGACGTACCACAGAGACGTGAAGGAAATACTTGAAATTATTGATGAAAACAGTTGAGTGAAAGTAAATGTTTTGGTGGTACCGACAGCACGTGGTGAAAGACACTCGTGTAGGGTTCGTGTACGATTCGCGTACGCTTCAGGATATTTATTAAAAGAGCGGGGGCTTATTCAGGACTGAAGATATCATTCCTCTAATAAATGTCCTGAACTAAACTCATCAAACTCAATCAGATTGAAAAACTTCAAGAGTAATTATG
Source organism: Cherax destructor (assembly GCA_009830355.1). Classification (NCBI taxonomy): domain Eukaryota; kingdom Metazoa; phylum Arthropoda; class Malacostraca; order Decapoda; family Parastacidae; genus Cherax; species Cherax destructor. The sequence continues at coordinate 61,338 of WNWK01001463.1, read as the reverse complement.
ATAGGATGGAGATAAATGATTTAAAATATAGACACGATGGAAAAATATATATAAAAATATATACTCATGAGCTCTGTTTCCCGGGGAGATCTGTTGATGACTTGATAAAACCCACTGTGTGGGCGAAGCCAAGTCAATAAATGAAAGCATTGTGCTGCATTTGCGTCTAGTTTTCCAGTTATGGAAGGAATTAACTGCACCGGTTGATGGAAGGTTGAGAGGCAGAGCCAGGAGCTGCAGCTCATGTCCAACTGATACCTCAGTGAGTAAGATAAGTATTCTAGGTGGAGAGAAAGAGACAGAACTGTGATAATTTTTAGAAGTAAGGAAAATAAATTAGTACTGTCCTACGAGAGACAAAAACGAATTAAGGATTAGCAACAATATTACAAGAAACTTAACTTCTAGATAACTACGAAGGAGAAGTGAATGTGAGGAAGATAAAAAAAAACAATCAGTCTTTTAATATAAAATAAAAGCTTCACGTGTGTTGTTAAGTTCCACCACAGAAAGGCAATTAATGAAATTCTGAAGCAGTGGTTCCCAACCTGGGGTCCGCGGACCCCTGGGGGTACGTGAGCTAAGTTTAAAATTTCAAAGCAACATCAACCATCTTATTAAACAAGTAAGTTTTTTTTAACACTGTCACTTAATTGCATACTCATTTACTTATGTCTTTCAGCTGAGAGATGAAACTGGGAAAACGAGTTTGTTGTTAGCTAATAAAATGGACTTGTTGTGTTGACAGACCTTTCAAAAACCTGGGGTCCCTGGGAAAATTAATTTAAATAAAAGGGTCCCTGGTGGTGAAAAGGTTGGTCACCACTTTTCTAAAGACATAATTTAGTACCTAGGAAATGATATCATGGAAAGTATTAATTTTCACACCATCTGTGTTAATGAAAACTGGGTCAAAGAATATTAGACAGATCACATATAACAAATTAAGATCAAGACAATGACAATAAAGATGTGGTAAGTTTGACCAGAAAAAAAAAACAATGTTGATTTAAAACAGGTTAGGTTAGGTAAGGTTCGTCAGGAAAGAGGACAAGTGTTTCCTGACGCGGGTCTTAGTCAGATGATGACCCGCCGTTGGAACTTTTAGTCATCTGACCGAGTCCTTCCGCTGGCTTACCGGTCGGTACACCCCTTTAAAAATTATGGTCAGTTATAACCATTTTTTTTTATTTTTTAAAACAGTGTTTAGCATCAATTACAGGAAAGGACGAGAACAAAATGTAAAAAAACAAAATGAAAAAAAATATAGGCGAGGACGAACCAGTTGTTAACGCTAATTGATATTTAATCATCGATATTAATTCAAAAGAATTAAGATCAATGATTTAAATGCAAGAAAAATCTGATATACGAAATTACAAATAATACAGAATATTCTTAAAATAACTGATTTCTACTTATTTAGTCTTATTGGCGACAAGACACCGAAAATAATCAGAGAGGAATTAAAATAGCAATTGATGGGGAGTGAGACAAGTACAGCACTATGAGACAAGTACAGCACTATGAGACAAGTACAGCACTATGAGACAAGTACAGCACTATGAGACAAGTACAGCACTATGAGACAAGTACAGCACTATGAGACAAGTACAGCACTATGAGACAAGTACAGCACTATGAGACAAGTACAGCACTATGAGACAAGTACAGCACTATGAGACAAGTACAGCACTATGAGACAAGTACAGCACTATGAGACAAGTACAACACTATGAGACAAGTACAACACTATGAGACAAGTACAGCACTATGAGACAAGTACAGCACTATGAGACAAGTACAGCACTATGAGACAAGTACAACACTATGAGACAAGTACAGCACTATGAGACAAGTACAACACTATGAGACAAGTACAGCACTATGAGACAAGTACAGCACTATGAGACAAGTACAGCACTATGAGACAAGTACAGCACTATGAGACAAGTACAGCACTATGAGACAAGTACAGCACTATGAGACAAGTACAGCACTATGAGACAAGTACAGCACTATGAGACAAGTACAGCACTATGCGACACGTACAGCACTATGAGACAAGTACAGCACTATGAGACAAGTACAGCACTATGAGACAAGTACAGCACTATGAGACAAGTACAGCACTATGAGACAAGTACAACACTATGAGACAAGTACAGCACTATGAGACAAGTACAACACTATGAGACAAGTACAGCACTATGAGACAAGTACAGCACTATGAGACAAGTACAGCACTATGCGACACGTACAGCACTATGAGACAAGTACAGCACTATGAGACAAGTACAGCACTATGAGACAAGTACAGCACTATGAGACAAGTACAGCACTATGAGACAAGTACAGCACTATGAGCAAGGAAGACATCTCCCTGGGTCTTGTAACACTGCCCACTGTTAACTGTCCACTGTTAATTGTCTGCTGTAAACTGTCCATTGTAAACTGTCCAATGTAAACTGTCCACTGTTAACTGTCCATTGTAACCTGTCCACTGTAACCTGTCCACTATAATCTGTCCACTGTAACCTGTCCACTCTAAACTGTCCACTGTTAACTTTTTACTGTAAACTGTCCACTGTAAACTATCCACTGTTAACTGTCCACTGTAAACTGTCCACTATAAACTGTCCATTGTAAACTGTCCACTCGAGAGCATTATTATTATTATTATAATAATCAAAACTAAGCGCTAAACTCTCAAGGGTCGCACAGCGCTGCTCCACTCAACAGCAAATAGAGAACAAAAAAATTGTACGGTAACAGTTTTAAAGAAATGGAATATTGACGACACTTTAATCTATATATTTGCTTCGCTAACGAGTTTTCTCATAACGCTGTAAAAAATCCATTAGAGAAAAGTAGTAAATTATCTTCAGAAAAACACCTTGATAAATATTAAAAAAAATATATATTTTCGAAAATCATTTTTTTATTATTATTATTATTATTATTATTATTATTATTATTATTATTATTATTATTATGTAGTAGTAGTAGTAGTAGTAGTAGTAGTAGTAGTAACAGTAGTAGTAGTAGTAGTAGTAGTAGTAACAGTAGTAGTAGTAGTAGTAGTAGTATAATTGAAAAAATAATATTGTTGTTATTGTTATTATTACCAACCCTCATGTGAATCATTAAGACGAGGCCTGGTCACAGACCGCCGCGGGGGCGTTGACCCCCGAAACCTTCTAAAGGGAAGCCTTGTGTTGCAAGTTGCTTAGTCCCCAATCAAAAAAATTGTCAACAGAAAACCGGGCAGTGATGACTGTCTGCAGCAACAGTGATACAGTCTCAAGCAGTGATGACTGTCTGGAGAAACAGTGCTACAGTGTCAAGCAGTGATGACTGTCTGGAGAAACAGTGCTACAGTGTCAAGCAGTGATGACTGTCTGGAGCAACAGTGCTACAGTGTCAAGCAGTGATGACTGGCTGCAGCAACAGTGATACAGTGTCACAGTGATGACTTCGAGAACAGTGATACAGTGTCAAGCAGTGATGACTGCTGCAGCAACAGTGATACAGTGTCAAGCAGTGATGACTGTCTGGAGCAACAGGCTACAGTGTCAAGCAGTGATGACTGGCTGCACAACAGTGATACAGTGTCAAGCAGTGATGACTGGCTGCACTAACAGTGATACAGTGTCAAGCAGTGATGACTGCTGCAGCAACAGTGATACAGTGTCAAGCAGTGATGACTGGCTGCAGCAACAGTGATACAGTGTCAAGCAGTGATGACTGTCTGCAGCAACAGGTACAGTGTCAAGCAGTGATGACTGTCTGGAGAAACAGTGATACAGTGTCAAGCAGTGATGACTGTCTGGAGCAACAGGGCTACAGTGTCAAGCAGTGATGGCTGCCTGGAGCAACAGTGCTACAGTGTCAAGCAGTGATGACTGTCTGGAGCAACAGTGCTACAGTGTCAAGCAGTGATGACTGACTGCAGCAACAGTGATACAGTGTCAAGCAGTGATGACTGGCTGCAGCAACAGTGATACAGTGTCAAGCAGTGATGACTGGCTGCAGCAACAGTGATACAGTGTCAAGCAGTGATGACTGACTGCAGCAACAGTGATACAGTGTCAAGCAGTGATGACTGGCTGCACTAACAGTGATACAGTGTCAAGCAGTGATGACTGGCTGCAGCAACAGTGATACAGTGTCAAGCAGTGATGACTGACTGCAGCAACAGTGATACAGTGTCAAACAGTGATGACTGGCTGCAGCAACAGTGATACAGTGTCAAGCAGTGATGACTGGCTGCAGCAACAGTGATACAGTGTCAAGCAGTGATGACTGGCTACAGCAACAGTGATACAGTGTCAAGCAGTGATGACTGACTGCAGCAACAGTGATACAGTGTCAAGCAGTGATGACTGGCTGCAGCAACAGTGATACAGTGTCAAGCAGTGATGACTGGCTGCAGCAACAGTGATACAGTGTCAAGCAGTGATGGCTGGCTGGAGCAACAGTGATACAGTGTCAAGCAGTGATGACTGGCTGCAGCAACAGTGATACAGTGTCAAGCAGTGATGACTGGCTGCAGCAACAGTGATACAGTGTCAAGCAGTGATGACTGGCTGCAGCAACAGTGATACAGTGTCAAGCAGTGATGACTGGCTACAGCAACAGTGATACAGTGTCAAGCAGTGATGACTGGCTGCAGCAACAGTGATACAGTGACAAGCAGTGATGACTGGCTGCAGCAACAGTGATACAGTGTCAAGCAGTGATGACTGGCTGCAGCAACAGTGATACAGTGTCAAGCAGTGATGACTGGCTGCAGCAACAGTGATACAGTGTCAAGCAGTGATGACTGGCTGCAGCAACAGTGATACAGTGTCAAGCAGTGATGGCTGCCTGGAAAAAAAATTCTTATTTTAAATGAAACATTTTAAACTTACAAAAATATCCCTCTATAAAAAATGGATCTATTAAATAATTAAAACTCGCGAACAGTGGAACGGGGGCGCGGGGGCGCGGGGGCGCGTGGGCGCGGGGGCGCCGGGGCGCGGGGGCGCGGGGGCGCGGGGGCGCGGGGGCGCGGGGGCGCGGGGGCGCGGGGCGCGGGGCGGCGTCCCATGATATCAGGGAAAGATAACTCTTATCTAATATCATAAAACAGAAGACTCATCAGTAGGTCGTATAACAGACAAAAAAAAAATTCGAACTACGAAAAAAATGGTGTGAAAAAGGCATCATGGAGGAGCACTCCACAGAACTTGTGATTGGTAGTTGGACTGTCAGTCGTGGGCAGCAACCAGTCACCTACAGTTTTTACCGTGCGTGTGAAAATTTACGAATGAGATATCGATGTGCGCCCCGCGTTGCCAGACGTAGTCCACCGTTCTTTTAAATCTCTTATTGTTGGGCAATATTACGGAAATGTGGGTAAACACGTTTAAACCTCACCTTAACGCGCCTCATCCATCCTAACATAACGAAACATAACCTAACTTAACCTAACATAACCTAACGAACCCTAACCTAACGTCACTTAACCTAACATTACCTAACCTAACCTGACCTAACATAACATAACCCAATATAACAAATATTAAAATTCATGAAATTTCAAGCGTGCCGAAAAACACGAATGGAAATTCGTGCAAACTGGCCGCCAGAAATTGGAGACCAGGTTCTAGCGAGATAAAAACTACAAGAGGAAGCAACATTGCCTTCAACTGCAAACTTTATAAATTTTATATGAATATTGAATTAAAGATGACGGGATACCACCAGGAAATATCTGGTGCTGCAACTGCAAGCAGAGAACACGGAGCACCAGCAGAGCTCTGTTGCTGCAGCTGCAAGCAGAGAACACGGGGCACCAGCAGAGCTCTGTTGCTGCAGCTGCAAGCAGAGAACACTGGGCACCAGCAGAGCTCTGCTGGTGTAGCTACAAGCAGAGAACACGGGGCACCAGCAGAGCTCTGCTGCTGTAGCTACAAGCAGAGAACACTAGGCACCAGCAGAGCTCTGCTGCTGTAGCTACAAGCAGAGAACACGGGGCTCCAGCAGAGCTCTGCCGCTGTAGCTACAAACAGAGAACACTAGGCACCAGCAGAGCTCTGCTGCTGTAGCTACAAGCAGAGAACACGGGGCTCCAGCAGAGCTCTGCTGCTGTAGCTACAAGCAGAGAACATTGGGCACCAGCAGAGCTCTGCTGGTGTAGCTACAAGCAGAGAACACGGGGCACCAGCAGAGCTCTGCTGCTGTAGCTACAAGCAGAGAACACTAGGCACCAGCAGAGCTCTGCTGCTGTAGCTACAAGCAGAGAACACGGGGCTCCAGCAGAGCTCTGCCGCTGTAGCTACAAACAGAGAACACTAGGCACCAGCAGAGCTCTGCTGCTGTAGCTACAAGCAGAGAACACGGGGCTCCAGCAGAGCTCTGCCGCTGCAGCTACAAACAGAGAACACTGGGCACCAGCAGAGCTCTGCTGCTGTAGCTACAAGCAGAGAACACGGGGCCCCAGCAGAGCTCTGCTGCTGTAGCTACAAACAGAGAACATTGGGCACCAGCAGAGCTCTGCTGGTGTAGCTACAAGCAGAGAACACGGGGCACCAGCAGAGCTCTGCCGCTGTAGCTACAAACAGAGAACACTAGGCACCAGCAGAGCTCTGCTGCTGTAGCTACAAGCAGAGAACACGGGGCTCCAGCAGAGCTCTGCCGCTGTAGCTAAAAACAGAGAACACTGGGCACCAGCAGAGCTCTGCAGCTGTAGCTACAAGCAGAGAACACTGGGCACCAGCAGAGCTCCGCTGCTGTAGCTACAAGCAGAGAACACTGGGCACCAGCAGAGCTCTGCTGCTGTAGCTACAAGCAGAGAACACTGTGCACCAGCAGAGCTCTTCTGCTGTAGCTACAAACAGAGAACACTGGGCACCAGCAGAGCTCTGCTGCTGTAGCTACAAGCAGAGAACACTGGGCACCAGCAGAGCTCTGCTGCTGTAGCTTCAAGCAGAGAACACTGGGCACCAGCAGAGCTCTGCTGCTGTAGCTACAAGCAGAGAACACTGGGCACCAGCAGAGCTCTGCTGCTGTAGCTACAAGCAGAGAACACTGGGCACCAGCAGAGCTCTGCTGCTGTAGCTACAAGCAGAGAACACTGGGTACCAGCAGAGCTCTGCTGCTGTAGCTACAAGCAGAGAACACTGGGTACCAGCAGAGCTCTGCTGCTGTAGCTACAAGCAGAGAACACTGGGCACCAGCAGCCAGAAACACTGAGCATCTTGGAATAAGTCACACAAGGTTTTTAATTCTGATAAGTGGTTTGAAGAATCTCCTGGTGAGCGAAACATTGAATAAGAGAAGCTCTTGGTGAGCGAAACATTGAATAAGAGAAGCTCTTGGTGAGCGAAACATTGAATAAGAGAAGCTCTTGGTGAGCGAAACATTGAATAAGAAAAGCTCTTGGTGAGCGAAACATTGAATAAGAGAAGCTCTTGGTGAGCGAAACATTGAATAAGAGAAGCTCTTGGTGAGCGAAACGTTGAATAGGAGAAGCTCTTGGTGAGCGAAACATTGGATTGAAGAATCTCCTGTTGAACAAAAACATCCCACAAATGAAATAAAAAAAAGTCTTCCCTACGTTTCTGAAACGTCTTTCATCAAGTGATGGCGTGACGTCTTTCATCAAGTGATGGCGTGACGTCTTTCATCAAGTGATGGCGTGACGTCTTTCATCAAGTGATGGCGTGACGTCCCTTTCACTCAGAGAAAGTCCAACCTTAGTCATGTTTACACTGGGTGTGTATCCCAGCACCACTGACTCAGCCGGAGATCAAAACACATTCATTGTAACTTTACCTCTAGTTGTCTCTGAAACCTATATATTCTCCTTTTTTAAGCTAGTGGGGTTTAACAATATATATACGTATATATATATATATATATATATATATATATGTCGTGCCGATTAGGTAAAACTGGTCAATTAGCAAGAACTCATCTAAAATTAAGTCCTTACTAAAATTTTCTCTTATACGTTTAAAGATATATATATATATATATATATATATATATATATATATATATATATATATATATATATATTATACGTATATATATATATATATATATATATATATATATATATATATATATATATATATATATATATATATATATATATATATATCGTATATATATATATGTCGTGCCGATTAGGTAAAACTTGCGATTTTGGCTTAAATAGCAACGCTCACCTTGCCATATAAGACAAGTGAAAATTTGTGTATGCAATAATTTCGCCAAAATCATTCTGAACATAACGAAAAAAATATTTCATTGTGTTTGTTTATTATTAAATTAATGTTAACGTATCTAAAATATATTTAGTTGGGTTAGGCAAATTAAATTGCGCTTGTTGTAATAAGGTTAGGTAGGTTTTCAAGTTTCTCTTGGTACAAAATTATAAATTCTTACATTAACATAAATGAAAAATATATCTTTAAACGTATAAGAGAAAATTTTAGAAAGGACTTAATTTTAGATGAGTTCTTGCTAATTGACCAGTTTTACCTAATCGGCTCGACATATATATATATATATATATACATGTATATATATATATATATATATGTCGTGCCGATTAGGTAAAACTGGTCAATTAGCAAGAACTCATCTAAAATTCAGTCCTATCTAGAATTTCTCTTATACGTTTAAACATATATTTTTTCATTTATGTTAATGTAAGAATTTATAATTTTGTACCAAGAGAAACTTTGAAACCTACCTAACCTTATTACAACAAGCGCAATTTATTTTAGCTAACCCAACTAAATATATTTTAGATACGTTAACATTAATTTAATATTAAACAAACACAATGAAATATATTTTTTCGTTATGTTCAGAATGATTTTGGCGAAATTATTGCATACACAAATTTTCACTTGTCTTATATGGCAAGGTGAGCGTTGCTATTTAAGCCAAAATCGCAAGTTTTACCTAATCGGCACGACATATTATATATATATATATATATATATATATATATATATATATATATATATATATATATATATATATATATATATATATATATATATATATATAATATGCACGAATATGACAGTATCCTGAGGCAGATCTTTACTAAAGTACTTAACCTTACTCTAGAAGATGGGCAGTGGGACCAAGCTACACTCCCAGTCAGACTAGGAGTCATTGGTGTCCACAAGTCATCACAGATTGCGCTAACTGCTTTCCTGTCCTCGTGCGTAGCACTGCTTGTAGCAGCGATTCTCCTTGAACATCTTAGGGACAAGATCGCAGTCCATAACCAAAAGTTCGTCTGTGGAGCCAGGATCTGGGATAATCTAACGGGCTCTGAAACCAGACCTGCTTCCCCCAACAACTACAAACAGTCGCAGTGAGATGGCCCAATAGTAGAGAATATAGCCTCAACAATGCTTCAGAGTGTGTCAGGGAAGGATAGAGCCCGCCTTTTGGCAGTGAGAGCTCCCCATGCAGGGGACTTTCTGTTGGCTGTTCCCAACTCCAGCCTTGGCACACGCCTCGACCCACAGACCATCCGCATTGGTGTTGCCCTTCGACTTGCCGCCCCTATTCTCGCCGAAAACAGGTGTATTTGTGGTAGTGAAGCAGCAGACCGATTCGGGTACCATGGTCTTGTGTGTCGTAAATCTGAGGAAAAGATTGCAAGACATGAAGAGGTTAATAACATTATCAAGAGGAGCCTCACAACAGCCGGATGCCCAGCAGTAAGGGAGCCACCCCAACTATGCAGATTTGATGGCAGCCAAAAGCGTCCAGATGGTATCACCCTTCAAGCCTGGACAGACGGCAAGCAGGTGGTGTGGGACTATACATGTGCGTCTACCTTGGCTGATACCTATTTCCAATACACCAGGGAGGAAGGAGGGGCAGCTGCCAGCTTCAGGGAGTCCCAGAAGTCGAGAAAATACGGAGAGAACTTGCCCATCATTATATGTTTGTTCCCATAGGCTCGGAGACCCTTGGCTCATGGGGAAAGAATGCATATAAGTTCCTCAAGGAGCTGGGCAAAAGACTCAACAGGGTAACTAGGGATCCCAGGGCAGCTAGTTTTCTGTTCCAGCGACTCAGCGCTGCTGTTCAGAGGGGTAATGCCTGCTGTATTTTGGGCACGTGCCCCAGCTCTGAGGAGCTGGATGAGATTTTCGCATTATAATCAGTGACAAACACGTAACAATATGTACTAGACATGTATCTCTCACACCTCATGTACTGTATATGCCATCTTTATATCAACAATGTATCTCTTAACTCTTTTGTACCATATTATGAAATAAAATGTACCTATTGGTAAAAAAAAAAGAATAGAAAGATTGGGTGGTAGGGAAAGGGGAATATTCAAATGGCTTTAGGAAGAAATCCAAATATTCTTCCTTGAAGCCTTTTTATCCACTTCTCCGAGGCTATGGGTCCCACAATTTACACCAGAGGTGGACCCCATCATATATATATATATATATATATATATATATATATATATATATATATATATGCAAAAAGATCACAGTAAACAGGTGATATCAAAATATGCAAGACACACTATGAAAAATAGAGGGAATTCCAAGCGCTTTCGACTACTCACATTATCAAGGAACTATAAAGGAAACATGACAAGAAGGCTTATATAGGGGCAAGACTACACCTCACAGTTAGTATAATGTGACTGTGAGGTGTAGTCTTGCCCTATATGCCTCTTGTCATGTTTTTTTATAGTTCCTTGATAATGAGTAGTCACGAAAGCGCTTGGAATTCCTCTATTTTTTCATAGTGGTTGTCTTGCATTTACTTGAGTGTGTTGACCCTTGTGATTGTAGAACTTTACATGTGCCGGTACTGTAGTAACTATGTCCAGAATTGTAGTAACTCCACTATGACTAGTACTGTAGTAACCCCACTGTGACCAGTATTGTAGCAACTCCACTGTGACCAGTATTGTAGCAACTCCACTGTGACCAGTATTGTAGCAACTCCACTGTGACCAGTATTGTATTAACTCCACTGTGACCAGTACTGTAGTAACTCCACTGTGACCAGTATTGTAGGAACTCCACTGTGACCAGTATTGTAGGAACTCCACTGTGACCAGTATTGTAGTAACTGTGGCCAGTATTGTACCAATATAACTGTGGCCAGAATTTAATCCCACCATTAGAAGCGGCCATGGATGCAGCCGCGGGTGTATTAAATGCAAATTAAATATAGGTACTATAAAGGATGGGAAACCAGTGCAATATAGGGAACCGGGAGGGAGAACATATCTGTTAGCTACCAGTACTTGATACGTACTGAGAATCATGACCCCGCGGCCCGGTAAAGGACCAGTACCAGACCCGGTTCCAGCAGCAGTAGTAAGAAAGACACAGGTGCTCAATAAATATTTTGTTTTATCGTCTCATCGTTTCGCTCTGGGTGGAGCGAAACGATGTGGAAATTTATCATTTCTCACTACGTGGAAAAAGCTTTATCATGTTTCGCCCTCTCTAGAGCTTTCTGGAGACATTTGACTTGAATAAAGCTATACAGAGCGAAACGTGGTTCCATTAAAGTTTGATTTTGTCTGTAACACGTCTCCTTACATCTCTGTTGCCAGCTGGATGATTCAGATTGTTGGTGCTTGCTGTTTGCAAGTAAACATTCGTGTAAACACTCATGGCCACAAATGTTCAAAAAAAGGAAGGATATCCACAAGAGGAAGACACCTACGGTCCAGTGTCATCCCTCTTATTACTCAGTGGAACAATCTAGTGTCAGTATTACGCTTTTATTGATCACTGAACTGGTTCAGTATTGCTGTCACGCTTGTAGTGATTGCTGAACCGGTCCAGTATTATCATGCTTGGAATAATCGGTGAACCGTTTCAGAATAATCATGCAGCATATATCGTTGTCATTATATATATATATATATATATATATATATATATATATATATATATATATATATATATATATATATATATATATATATATTAATTTTGATTAAATTTTAGGGAAGCGCTGAACCCTTTGGGACACAGCGCTTGGGGAATGGGAGGTAATCAGTTTTGATCCAAGGAAGGAGCGACAGGTCCAATATTATTGTTCTGTTGATATCGCGAAGTGCATGTCACTCAACAGACCGGTCCAAGCGGGTTTATTTTTTGGACGAGGTCAGTGTTATCCTCCGTCGCTGGTCCATTCCTTCCGCCTTCGGAGGAGCTGGAGGAGATTCATAATCTTTGATATATTGTACCAATGTATTCATGTTCATGTTTGTGTTTTCTGTCAATGTATTCTGTCTATTAATAAAGCACTTATATAATATATATATAAGGGGTGGAAGGAGAAGAAAATTTTCAAACAGCTCCGGGGAGAACCTCGAGTTTTCCCTGAAGTACGTTTATTGTCTTCTCTGAGGATGAGGGTCCCCAGCAAGTTCTAGAGGTGGTACCTCCATATATATATATATATATATATATATATATATATATATAGTATAGTGGTACCAACACTCTTATATGGGTGTGAAGCATGGGTTGCAAATGCTGCAACGAGGAGGAGGCTGGAGGCAGTGGAGATGTCCTGTCTAAGGGCAATGTGTGGTGCAAATATTATGCAGAAAATTCAGAATGTGGAAATTAGGAGAAGGTGTGGAGTTACTAAAAGTATTTGTCAGAGGGCTGAAGAGGGGTTGTTGAGGTGGTTTGGTCATGTAGAGAGAATGGATCAAAGCAGAATGACTTGGAGAGCGTATAAATCTGTAGGGGAAGGAAGGCGGGGTAGGGGTCGTCCTAGAAAAGGTTGGAGGGAGGGGGTAAAGGAGGTTTTGTGGGCGAGGGGCTTGGACTTCCAGCAAGCATGTGTGAGCGTGTTAGATAGGAGTGAATGGAGACGAATGGTTTTTGGGACCTGACGAGCTGTTGGAGTGTGAGCAGGGTAACATTTTGTGAAGGGATTCATGGAAACCAGTTAATTGATTTAGTTGGACTTGAGTCCTGGAAATAAGAAGTACAATGCCTGCACTTTAAAGGAGGGGTCTGGGATAGTGACAGCTGGGAGGGACTATTGTCAGCCTCTGCAAAGACAGTGATTATGTATGAGTGTGGTGAAAGTGTTGAATGATGATGAAAGTATTTTCTTTTTGGGGATTTTCTTTCTTTTCGGGTCACCCTGCCTCGGTGGGAGACGACCGACTTGTTGGAAAAAAAAAAAAAAAAAAAATATATATATATATATATATATATATATATATATATATATATATATAGAGAGAGAGAGAAGAGAGAGAGAGGACCACTTAATGTATATTGCTGTCTGTCCCGGTTCAGTGCTATCATAAGAAGCATGTTCCCTAGACCGGTCCAGTATTAGTGTACGTGGGTACATTACTACCTGGACCGCACTCGAAACTTATTTCTCAGGAAAAAAGCAGCATTAAATTTTCAGTAGATTCAACACAGGTGAAGATATCGGAGAAAAGATCAATCTCAGTCCACGTAAAGTATTCAAAGCCTGAAGTGATCTGAATTCTTAAACTACCTTACGGAAGGTCTGAGACCAAGGACTGGAAGATCTCAAACCAGGGCTGGAAGGTCTCAGACCTGGACTACAAGATCTCAAACCAGGGCTGGAAGGTCTCAGACCTGTGCTGGAAGGTCTCATACCAGGGCTGCAAGGTCTCAGACCTGGACTGGAAGATCTTAAACTAGGGCTGGAAGGTCTCATACCAGGGCTGGTAGGTCTCAGACCTGGACTGGAAGATCTTAAACTAGGGCTGGAAGGTCTCAGACCTGGACTGGAAGATCTCAAACCAGGGCTGGTAGGTCTCAGACCAGGACTGGAAGATCTCAGACCCCACTTGGAACGTCTCAGACCACTGTTACGAAGCACCATTGGAAACTGCTCAGGTTTCAGACCACTGTTGTGAGAGGTGAGGGAGATTTTCACTGTGTGGTAAAATCAACAAATTCTCAACATTCTACAAGACAGAGCCTAATACCGAGTATAAGCTTTGAGAATTTGTTGATTTTACCATACAATGAAAATCTCTCTCACCTCCCACAAGCTCTTAAATACTTTAATGACAATACCGTTAAACAAAAATTAATGAAAAATTCTCTCAAGGAATCTGAAGGTTGGGTATACTTCATCCCTTGTAAAAGTTGTGATACCTTTTATTTAGGGCAAACTAGCAAATCTCTTGAGACCAGAATTACACAGCATAAATATGAAATATCCAGCGGACATGCATCCAGTGCTTTGTTTATTCATGTGTAGATTGGACTAACGCAAAAGAATTACTTCCCTGTAATTCTACACTTCAGCGAAATACTATGGAATCATCGCTTATCAAGCTTGATGCTTGATGCTTGATGCTTGATAAGAAATAAATTGTGATCTGGAATGTGTAAACGTGACAATTTTATAGTCCCAGTATATCGTTAATAATATTAAAAGCAAAAATATTTTTGTAAAGAATAATGTTCTTTGTCAGGCTAACAATTTAACTTGATGCTGGACAAATGTATGTGTGGGTTAGTTTTGTGCGGGATTTGTTTGTGTGAGGTGTTGTCACCTTCTGTGACAGGTTTTAACATATAGAATGTGCTTCTCTTGCCTCATCTTCCTATTCCTCTGAAGATACCTGTGTAAGCAAGCACTTAGGTAGTGCCGAATAGGTAAAACTAGTCAATTAACAAGAGCTCATTTAAAATTATGTCCTTTCTAAAATTTTCTCTTATACGTTAAGAAATCTATATTTTTCATTTAAGTTCATGCAAAAATTAATAATTTTGTATCAAAAGAATCTTAGAAGACATATCTAACATTATTATAACAAGCGCAATTTAATTTAGCCTAATCCAACTAAATATATTTGAGATAAGTTTACAATAATTTAATAATAGACAAACACAATGAAATATGCTTTTTTTTCGTTAGCTTCAGATTGATTTTTGCGAAATTATTGCATACACAAATTTTCGAAATAAGATTACAGTAAACAGGTGATATCACAGTATGTAGAACGACCACTGAGAAAAAATATTTCCTTGATAATGTGAGATGTCACAAAACGCTTGGAATTGCATTATTTTTTCACAGTGGTGTCATGAGTTTTCTCATATATATATATATATATATATATATATATATATATATATATATATATATATATATATATATATATATATATATATATATATATATATATAAACTTGGTCAACAAATCCTTAACAAGAAAAGATGTAATTATTCTTTTCACCAACACAGAGAATTTAAAAGCTCTTTATTTTTATCTATTGCGTTGTACTTGCGCCTCTCCTGGAATGTTTTTCTTCAGGGCAGAGCGAGTCTGGTGGTAAGGTTCCCGTTTGTAGTTTCAGTTTTTGAGGTTCATTGTTGGAAAGGTCTGTTGCATAGTTCGCTGTTTGTGGCTTCTGTTGAGTGCTTCACCATTTGAGGGATCTGTTTTGCGGTTTCCTTTATAAAGTTTCTGTTGTGAGGTTTGCCGTTTATAGCTCCTGTTGTGAACCACACCCTTAGAAACTACTGTGTATTATTCACTGCCTGAAAAGGTTGTTGCTTCTGTTGTGTGGTCCAACGGTTGTTGCTTCCGTTGTGTGGGCCAACGTTTGTTGCTTCCGTTGTGTGGGCTAACGTTTGTTGCTTCCTGTTGTGTGGAGGCTAACGTTTGTTGCTTCCGTTGTGTGGGCCAACGTTTGTTGCTTCCGTTGTGTGGGCCAACGTTTGTTGCTTCCGTTGTGTGGGCCAACGTTTGTTGCTTCCGTTGTGTGGTCCAAAGTTTGTTGATTCCGTTGTGTGGGCTAACGTTTGTTGCTTCCGTTGTGTGGGCCAACGTTTGTTGCTTCCGTTGTGTGGGCCAACGTTTGTTGCTTCCGTTGTGTGGGCCAACGTTTGTTGCTTCCGTTGTGTGGGCCAACGTTTGTTGCTTCCGTTGTGTGGGCCAACGTTTGTTGCTTCCGTTGTGTGGGCCAACGTTTGTTGCTTCCGTTGTGTGGGCCAACGTTGTTGTTGCTTCCCGTGTGTGTGGGCCAACGTTTGTTGCTTCCGTTGTGTGGGCCAACGTTTGTTGCTTCCGTTGTGTGGGCCAACGTTTGTTGCTTCCGTTGTGTGGGCCAACGTTTGTTGCTTCCGTTGTGTGGGCCAACGTTTGTTGCTTCCGTTGTGTGGGTCAACGTTGTTGCTTCCGTTGTGTGGGCCAACGTTTGTTGCTTCCGTTGTGTGGGCTAACGTTTGTTGCTTCCGTTGTTAGTGGCGCTAACGTTTGTTGCTTCCGTTGTGTGGGCCAACGTTTGTTGCTTCCGTTGTGTGGGCCAACGTTTGTTGCTTCCGTTGTGTGGGCCAACGTTTGTTGCTTCCGTTGTGTGGTCCAACGTTTGTTGATTCCGTTGTGTGGGCTAACGTTTGTTGCTTCCGTTGTGTGGGCCAACGTTTGTCGATTCCGTTGTGTGGGCCAACGTTTGTTGCTTCCGTTGTGTGGGCCAACGTTTGTTGCTTCCGTTGTGTGGGCCAACGTTTGTTGCTTCCGTTGTGTGGGCCAACGTTTGTTGCTTCCGTTGTGTGGGCAAACGTTTGTTGCTTCCGTTGTGTGGGCCAACGTTTGTTGCTTCCGTTGTGTGGGCCAACGTTTGTTGCTTCCGTTGTGTGGGCCAACGTTTGTTGCTTCCGTTGTGTGGTCCAACGTTTGTTGATTCCCTTGTGTTGGCTAACGTTTGTTGCTTCCGTTGTGTGGGCCAACGTTTGTTGCTTCCGTTGTGTGGGCCAACGTTTGTTGCTTCCGTTGTGTGGGCCAACGTTTGTTGCTTCCGTTGTGTGGGCCAACGTTTGTTGCTTCCGTTGTGTGGGCCAACGTTTGTTGCTTCCGTTGTGTGGGCCAACGTTTGTTGCTTCCGTTGTGTGGCCAACGTTTGTTGATTCCCTTGTGTTGGCAACGTTTGTTGCTTCCGTTGTGTGGGCCAACGTTTGTTGCTTCCGTTGTGTGGGCCAACGTTTGTTGCTTCCGTTGTGTGGGCCACGTTTGTTGCTTCCGTTGTGTGGGCCAACGTTTGTTGCTTCCGTTGTGTGGGCCAACGTTTGTTGCTTCCGTTGTGTGGGCCAACGTTTGTTTCTTCCGTTGTGTGGGCCAACGTTTGTTGCTTCCGTTGTGTGGGCCAACGTTTGTTGCTTCCGTTGTGTGGGCCAACGTTTGTTGCTTCCGTTGTGTGGGCCAACGTTTGTTGATTCCGTTGTGTGGGCTAACGTTTGTTGCTTCCGTTGTGTGGGCCAACGTTTGTTGATTCCGTTGTGTGGGCCAACGTTTGTTGCTTCCGTTGTGTGGGCCAACGTTTGTTGCTTCCGTTGTGTGGGCCAACGTTTGTTGCTTCCGTTGTGTGGGCCAACGTTTGTTGCTTCCGTTGTGTGGGCCAACGTCTGCTGCTTCCGTTGTGTGGGCCAACGTTTGCTGCTTCCGTTGTGTGGGCCAACGTTTGTTGCTTCCGTTGTGTGGGCCAACGTTTGTTGCTTCCGTTGTGTGGGCCAACGTTTGTTGCTTCCGTTGTGTGGGCCAACGTTTGCTGCTTCCGTTGTGTGGGCCAACGTTTGCTGCTTCCGTTGTGTGGGCCAACGTTTGCTGCTTCCGTTGTGTGGGCCAACGTCTGCAGCTAATGTTTTCACATTCACTCTTTGAGACTCCTTTTACAACACTCAGATTTAAGCTTCTGTTGCATGGTTCCCTGCTGCACTTTCCCATGTTTTCTCTTCGAAGCTCCTGTTGCGTAGTTCTCTGTTGCAAACGTTCCGTCGTGAAGTTGAAGAGTGCATTTCCCTCTGACATTAGCTGAAGGGGCAACTCGTCAGAGCCCATTACCTTCTCTACCTTTTCTCCTGAGGCGCTGATGACCCTCTCACTAGAAGGTTGAAAAGTCTAGTAAAATTAGAAAAAGCTGCTAAGGTTAATATGGTTAAAAAGGCAAGATTACTAAGGTTAGATTAGCTAGTAAAACTAGGAAGACTGGATAATATTTTGAAAGTTAGAAAAGACAGCAAGATTAGGCAGGTTAGCAGGGTTAGGAAGGTTAGTAGGGTTAGAGACATTTTGAGTCAGCTGTGATTCTCAGCTGATCGGAGATCAGATGTCCTCGTAAATAAGTCATAAATAAAATATCTGTAGTGGCCCCAGTGGCCAAACCTTCCAGAAATCTTATTTTTTACTGTTTTTTTTCCAGACTGTGTCTGGAATATATCTAAGTGTAACTGATGTTTGGGTCGTTCTTTTACCACAGTGACGATCTTTGGGTGGTTCTTGCACCGTAGTGACGATGTTTGGGTCGTTCTTTTACCACAGTGACGATCTTTGGGTGGTTCTTGCACCGTAGTGACGATGTTTGGGTCGTTCTTTTACCACAGCGACGATCTTTGGGTGGTTCTTGCACCGTAGTGACGATGTTTGGGTCGTTCTTGCACCGTAGTGGTAATGATGAGAGATACTGGTGAAGGGATCTTGATCAGAGGAACCGGAGCTACTTTCCATTTACTCAGCTCAAACTTGATTGCCTCTCATTCCCCAGATGTTATACGACCCTTACGGGTTTTATGGTTCCCCTTGAATACAACAACAACAACAGCAAAAACAACAAGAGCAGAAACAACAGTAACAACAATAGCAACAACAACAGCTATAACAATAACAGCAGAAACAATAACTTACTCTTACTGTTATAACAACAGAAACAACAACAGCAACAACAATAATTACATCAACAACAGACAGTAAACACAACAACAACAGCAACAAAAAATTTTAAGTTAAAGACGAAGTTGATACCATACACAGTCATTGAACTTTTTCTTTCAAACAAAAAAAAAATCTGGAAGACAAAATTTATTTTCTACAACTTTTAAAATCAATACGTGAGATCACCTGAGGTTACAACTAAACACCTGCTGGAGCCTTCGAAGTTTAATTAGCCCGGGTCGTTGGTGTAGTTAATGGTAGTTGAACTAATGAGGTTGGGGGAGATGAGGTCCCTCTGGTGCTGCCTTTACGGCTACACCTGCAGAGTCGTTGACTCATTAAACATCTGCACAGTCCCTGGCTCGTTGAACATCTGCACAGTCCCTGGCTCGTTGAACACTTGCACAGTCCCTGGCTCGCTGAACACTTGCACAGTCCCTGGCTCGCTGAACACTTGCACAGTCCCTGGCTCGTTGAACATCTGCACAGTCCCTGGCTTGTTGAACATTTGCCCAGGCTCGTTAAACATCTTCACAGTCTCTGGCTCGCTGAACAACAAGTGGCTCTTGGGCTGATCCGTCCTGGGTGAGCTCAGTTAGATTATTTTAATTGCAATTATAATTATAACAATTAAAATTGCATAATAATTATTATATTTACTTGAATTGTAAAGTCCTTTAATTTGTTTTAAAGCCTATTAACTCCCCGAGATGTGAAAACTGCAAGTCACCCGCTCACCAGTCAAGGACACTGTCTACTATGCGTATGAGTATATATTTGTTTTTCTTCGACAGAAGTTTACCAGACATTGTTAGAATGGAACTAGCAAACGAACTCGAAGTAGAACAGTATAGATAGGAAGTAGCAGATTCATTTTCCATCATAATGAAATGAGTCAAGGTAAGCAGATCTATGGAGACGGAGACAATGTCAGAAGATTGCAAGATGTTGTTACTGCTAGACTCAGGCTAGGCTATGAACATATCTGGCAGTACGGTTTGTATGGAGATTTCAGTGGCATGATCAAGGTGATCGAGGTCCCAGGACCGAAACTTTTCTAATAAATATGTCCTGGTGTTTGCTTACGTGTCTTTCTAAACGACGTTGTCCGTATCTATTACGTACCAAGGTTTATACCACGTCACTGACATGATATCCAAAGTGTGTGGACAGAGACAGGGCCATACAGAGCATTATATCTCAGAGTGTCCAAACATCCTCCATGAAACCCTACAGGATATGGCAAAATATATCATTCTTAATGATAAGGTATCTGAAATCTCGAGGCTGTATCTACATTATGAATCGACTTGATGGATGAACGGTTTTTATACACAATTATGACCAATTTTGTTTAGTGGTAATAGGATATATATTTTTTTTTTCTGATAATTTATTCCATTCTGTAAATCCACATTAACCATAAGAATAATTGTAAAATATGAAATGACCTAATTTTCTTTCTACTGAAGTAACAATGTTTAGTTGGGGTCTGACAAAGACCCATTGTGACCTCTGTAATCCTGTGGGTTTTTTTTCTTGTTTTGAGTTACCACTCACAGGATGAGCTGCGGTGCACGATAAAACTAGCCGCTCAGGCCACACAACTAACTACTCGGTGTATATACGTTGAGGTAAATTTCTCTGCTTATATACACTGAGTCGTACACCTCCCAGTGAATATACACTGAAATTCGTACATCTCCCAGTGTATATACACTGAGTCGTACATTTTTCAGTGTATATACACTGAGAGTCGTACACCTCCCAGTGCATATAAACTGAGAGTCGTACACCTCCCAGTGTATATACACTGAGAGTCGTACACCACCCAGTGTATATACACAGAGTCGTACACCTCCCAGTGTATATACACAGAGTCGTACACCTCCCAGTGTATATACACAGTCATACACCTCCCAGTGTATATACACTGAAAGTCGTACACCTCCCAGTGTATATACACTGAGAGTCGTACACCTCCCAGTGTATATACACTGAGAGTCATACACCTCAAAGTGTATATACACTGAGAGTCATACACCTCAAAGTGTATATTCATTCAGTGACATACACCTCTCTTTGTATATAACTTTAGGCATTATAAGTAAGTTTAATAAAATATTTTTAATTATAATTAATTGGAATTATAATAAAATTATGCTAAATTAACTAATATTAAGGAGATCATTCCACAACAGTAAAATAACAGTAATTAGTGGGTGAATAAGTTCCCGAGAAATTAACCTAATTAAAAAGGTAAATCAGGTATTGGTAAACTTAATTACTCTAAGTAAAGGCTAGACTAATGCACCCACTTATATTTATTGATGTTAAATATGCTTATTTAGGAGGCGATGTGAGTCTATGTGAAATTAACAGTGATTATGGATGAAGAAGGAATGATAAGATTGCTATGAATCAAGCTGAATCAGTCTTTTTGTTGCGAAAGGGAGATGAATCCTGAATAAATTGGTGCTTCGGAAGCTAAAGAAAAATTGGGGGTGCTTAGGGAAGGGGAAGAGTAGAGAACAATCTATGGTAAGTTTTATTAAAGCTTTTGTTAAAGGTTAAGTTTCCCGAGATTAAAATTAGTCGAGTGGGGTTAATGAGCTCCAGGCAAAGATTACACTGCAACTATATATGTGCTTCCATATATATATATATATATATATATATATATATATATATATATATGATGTCACAGTGGTTGTTCAATATATTTATAGATGGGGTTGTAAGAGAAGTGAATGCGAGGGTCTTGGCAAGAGGTGTGGAGTTAAAAAATAAAGAATCAAATACAAAGTGGGAGTTGTCACAGTTGCTTTTTGCTGATGACACTCTGCTTTTGGGAGATTCTGAAGAGAAGTTGCAGAGGTTGGTGGATGAATTTGGTGGGTATGTAAAAAAGAAAATTAATAGTGAATATAGGAAAGAGTAAGGTGATGAGGATAACAAAAAGATTAGGTGACGAAAGATTGGATATCAGATTGGATGGAGAGAGTATGGAGGAGGTGAATGTATTCAGATATTTAGGAGTGAACATGTCAGCAGATGGGTCTATGAAGGATGAGGTGAATCATAGAATTGATGAGGGGAAAAGGGTGAGTGGTGTACTTCGGAGTCTGTGGAGACAAAGAACTTTGTCCATGGAAGTAAAGAGGGAAATGTATGAGAGTATAGTTATACCAACACTCTTATATGGGTGTGAAGCATGAGTGATGAATGTTGCAACGAGAAGAAGGCTGGAGGCAGTGGAGGTGTCATGTCTGAGGTCAATGTGTGGTGTGAATATAATGCAGAGAAATCGGAGTTTGGAAATTAGGAGGAGGTGCGGGATTAGCAAAACTATTATACAGAGGGCTGAGGAGGGGTTGTTGAGGTAGTTCGGACATGTAGAGAGAATGAAACGAAACAGAATGACTTGGAGAGTGTATAATTCTGTAGTGGAGGGAAGGCGGGGTAGGGGTCGACCTAGGAAAGGTTGGAGGGAGGGGGTAAAAGAGGTTTTTGTGTGCGAGGGGCTTGGATTTCCAGCAAGCATGCGTGAGCGTATTTGTTAGGAGTGAATGGAGACAAATGGTTTTTAATACTTGACGTGCTGTTGGAGTGTGAGCAAAGTAACATTTATGAAGGGATTCAGGGAAACCGCAGGCCGGACCTGAGTCCTGGAGATGGGAAGTAGTGTCTGCACTCTGAAGGAGGGGTGTTAATGTTGCAGTTTTATAACTGTAGTGTAAAGCACCCCTCTGGCAAGACAGTGATGGAGTGAATGATGATGAAAGTTTTTCTTTTTTTTTGGCCACCCTACCTTGGTGGGAATCGGCCGATGTGTTAATAAATAAATAAATAATATTTAAATATATATATATATATATATATATATATATATATATATATATATATATATATATATATATATATATATATATATATATATATATATATATATATATATATATATATGCAAGACAACCACTATGAAAAAATACAGGAATAGAGGGTAACATTGATTTTAAATTTAAAATTTACAGAAAACCTACAAATAATTGTTCCTATGTACACTATTATTCTTCGCATCAAGATAGAGTTAAAGTGTCGGTTTTCTCTTCAATGTTTTTGAGAGCTTTACGTATTTGTAGTCCAGAGTTCATAGATGAAAGAAATCTCTAAAATTTATGAAATAGCTATTGATTTAAAATACCCAAGAAATGTAATTGATAAATCTTTTAAAATAGCTAGGAATACTGTTTACAATCCAAAAAGGGACAACCAACCCTATTCAACCAAAAATATGTTGGTTCTCCCTTACCATGAAAACTTGGTTGATATGCCTTCCTTTCTTAAGAATTTTAATATCAAAGTTGTATTTAAAAATCTTGATACAGTAAAAAGACTTTTGATAAAAAATTCCCCCCAAAATGCTGACGGATGTGTCTATAAGATTCCCTGTAAAATATGCGATAAAGTTTATTACGGTCAAACTGGTAAAAGTCTTGAACTAAGATTAAAACAACATAAATATAGCATTAGAACTGGACAAGATTCTAATGCTCTATTTATTCATGTGAGAGATTTTAACCATCCAATTGATTTTCAAAATGCTGAGAAAGTTGTATCAAGCAAGTCCATGGTTGAAAGGAATATAATAGAATCATGTTTCATAAAAAGTAGTTTTGAAAATAATATGAATATTTCTTTTGGTTTATATAAATTGTATTCATTTATAATTAATAAAATTTGGGCGATGTTACGCTACTGTGAGGTGTGGTCTTTGTTAGTATGATGTGACTGTGAGGTGTAGTCTTGCCCCTTTATAAGCCTTCTTGTCATGTTTCCTTTTATAGTTTTTTGATAATGTGAGTAGTCACGAAAGCGCTTGGAATTCCTCTATTTTTTCGTAGTGATTGTCTTGCATATTTTGATATCACCTGTTTACTGTGATCTTTTGCATATATATATATATATATATATATATATATATATATATATATATATGTCGTGCCGATTAGGTAAAACTGGTCAATTAGCAAGAACTCATCAAAAATTAAGTTCTTTCTAAAAAAAATTCTTATACGTTTAAAGATATATTTTTTTAATTTATGTTAATGTAAGATTATAATTTGTACCAAGAGAAACTTGAAACCTACCTAACCTTATTTCCAAGCGCAATTTAATTTTGCTAACCAATAAATATATTTTAATACGTTAACATTAATTTAATAATAAACAAACACATTGAAATATATTTTTTCGTTATGTTCAGAATGATTTTGGGAATTATTGCATACACAAATTTTCACTTGTCTTTATCAGGTGAGTGCTTTTTAGCATAGTTTATAATGACGATATATATATATATATATATATATATATATATATATATATATATATATATATATATATATATATATATATATATATATATAGTCGTGCCGAATAGGTAAAACTGGTCAATTAGCAAGAACTCATCAAAATTAAGTTCTTTCTAAAAAAATTCTTATACGTTTAAAGATATATTTTTTTCATTTATGTTAATGTAAGAATTTATAATTTTGTACCAAGAGAAACTTTGAAAACCTACCTAACCTTATTACAACAAGCGCAATTTAATTTAGCCTAACCCAACTAAATATATTTTAGATACGTTAACATTAATTTAATAATAAACAAACACAATGAAATATATTTTTTCGTTATGTTCAGAATGATTTTGGCGAAATTATTGCATACACAAATTTTCACTTGTCTTATATGGCAAGGTGAGCGTTGCTATTTAAGCCAAAATAGCAAGTTTTACCTAATCGGCACATATATATATATATATATATATATATATATATATATATATATATATATATATATATATATATATATAATGTATATATATGTCGTGCCGAATAGGTAAAACTGGTCAATTAGCAAGAACTCATCAAAATTAAGTTCTTTCTAAAAAAATTCTTATACGTTTAAAGATATATTTTTTTCATTTATGTTAATGTAAGAATTTATAATTTTGTACCAAGAGAAACTTTGAAAACCTACCTAACCTTATTACAACAAGCGCAATTTAATTTAGCCTAACCCAACTAAATATATTTTAGATACGTTAACATTAATTTAATAATAAACAAACACAATGAAATATATTTTTTGTTATGTTCAGAATGATTTTGGAAATTATTGCATACACAAATTTTCACTTGTCTTATATGGCAAGGTGAGCGTTGCTATTTAAGCTTAAAATAGCAAGTTTTACCTAATCGGCACGACATATATATATATATATATATATATATATATATATATATATATATATATATATATATATATATATATATATATATATATATATATAATGTATATATATGTCGTGCCGAATAGGTAAAACTGGTCAATTAGCAAGAACTCATTTAAAATTAAGTCCTTTCTAAAAAACTCTCATACGTTTAAAGATATATTTTTTTCATTTATGTTAATGTAAAATTTAAAAAATTTGTACCAAAAGAATCTTAGAAAACTTACCTAACCTTATTATAACAAGCACAATTTAATTTAGCCTAATCCAACTAAATATATTTTAGATAAGTTTACAATAATTTAATAATAAACAAACTCAATAAAATATATTTTTTTCGTTAGGTTCAGAATGATTTTTGCAAAATTATTGCATACACAAATTTTCACTTGCCTTATTCTGCAAGAAGAGCGTTGCTATTTAAGCCAAAATTGAAGGTTTTACCTATTCGGCACGACATATATATATATATTAATTTATGTATGTATGTCGTGTCAATTAAGCCGAATCGCCGAGTTTGGTCTATCTCACAGGGGTGTACTTTGCCGAATTAGCATAATTTAGATTTGTTTTTGCCATATATCACCGGAAATCAATTGGAGTCTCGCTGGTTTGTCACAAGCTCACACAAGGTTCTAAGGGGTTGCACAGCTTGCCTAGGAGACATGGTGCTATTGTTTCGTCTGGTGGTGAGTCTCTCGTCTCTATGGTCGTCCTGTGTTCTAAGATCTCAGTAGACAGTCCTGGTAGCTGACGTCTTCCTCAGCTTTCCTAGTTCTTCATTCATGATGGGTCTGAGGCTTCCAGTGAAGTGTCTATCTTATTACCCTCCTGGGAGAGTCGGATGGGGTAGTTGTGTTGGAAGGTAGCAGACGTCGTAGAACATTGATGAGATATTCTTTTTATTCATAGGACCACACTTGAATTTATTATTCATCCACCTAGCATGGCGATCTCTTCATGTATTCCGTAGAGAGCATTTTTCAGGTTACTGAAGTGCAAAGGTTTATACCCTTACATAGACTTTTACACTCCATGCTGCTGATACTTAATAGACAGGTGGCTCAATGATTTAAGGTACCTCTCCAGGGCCCCACAAATCCAGCTTACCCTGAGGTGTTAAAATATATTGGTTGTGTAATTATTTGCACGCCAGTACCTACCTAAGAAGATTTATTGCTGCAGTAGGGCGAGTGAGCTGATAAAATTCCAGAGTGATAGCATTTATTTCACTAATTTGTTCTTTTATTTCATTGTTCTGGAGAATGTTTCTTACGAGAGCTGCTCATGTTTAATGTTACGTTCAATCGGAGATTTATATGTATGAAGTTATTAAGGGAGGTGTTTATTTTATAGTAGTAAATTTATAACTATTTCTTAGTGAAAAGAAAGCTAATTTTGGTTGTTTAAACTGCTCTCTAAACCCTAAATCTCCCTGAATACAGAATGCTTTATTAGGTGGAGGATTTATTCTGAAAGAATTTTCGAAAACTTGCTCACATATATGGTGAGTAGTAATTTGAAGTATTCTCTGCATAGACGTTTACTGGGCATTATTACGCTTACTAGTGTGACGTAACCAGCTCGTGTTATTCTGTTTGTCCGGTGGAGAAATTATGTACAACAAAAGAAGATCTTGTAGGTTTCACCTACAAGGAGCTTTATCGAATATTCATTAAAGCCTTGTAAAAGTAGAATGTCTCATTTGTCATACATGTCTCTCTCCCCATTGTTAGCTCACTTCTTCACTTCCCCCTTGTTAGCTCACTTCCCCCTTGTTAGCTCACTTCTTCCTTGTTAGCTCACTTCCCCCCTTGTTAGCTCACTTCCTCACTTCCCCCTTGTTAGCTCACTTCCCCTTGTTAGCTCACTTCCCCTTGTTAGCTCACTTCCCCTTGTTAGCTCACTTCCCTTGTTAGCTCACTTCCCTTGTTAGCTCACTTCTCCCTTGTTAGCTCACTTCCCTTGTTAGCTCACTTCCCTTTGTTAGCTCACTTCCCTTATTAGCTCACTTCCCTTGTTAGCTCACGTCCTGACTTCCCTTGTTAACTCACGTCCTCACTTTCCCCTTGTTAACTCACTTCCCTTGTTAACGCACTTCCCTTGTTAGCTCACTGCCGCACTTCCCTTGTTAACACTTCCCTTGTTAGCTCACTGCCGCACTTCCCCCTTGTTAGCTCACTGCCGTACTTCCCCTCGTTAGCTCACTTCTATACTTCCCCCTCGTTAGCTCACTTCTATACTTCCCCCTCGTTAGCTCACTTCTATACTTCCCTTGTTAGCTCACTTCCCCCTTGTTAGCTCACTTCCCCCTTGTTAACTCACTTCCCCCTCGTTAGCTCACTTCCCCCTTGTTAACTCACTTCCCCCTCGTTAGCTCACTTCTATACTTCCTCTTTATACTCACTTTAGGTCGTCCAGTAATTTATTTCGGTTTGATTCATTTAATATTTACCTCATTATGTTGTGATGTGTCATCAACACTAATAAAAAACAGCTAAACCCTACATGAACGTAAAATAAAACACAGAGTAGAAAGGAAATATATATTTGTGCCTCAGAGACCCTCTTTAACAAGCCCACTTCATCACAAGAAAAGGGTTCCTGACTGAGGCCGAAATTATGTACGTTTTCTTTCTACTCAGCTTTATGTTTTCAGTTCCCGTGAGATTCACTTGTGTGCCCCCGTGTTCTTATCGTCTGTCAACATTGTTAGGGATCAGTATAAGATCAAAGTCTGATCCTGGGGAATCCGCTAGCTACACGTCCAATCCATTTTTTTTTATCTTTTGCAGTAATTTCTACCGTTCAGGTAATCCCTTATCCGTCCAAATACCCTACCCGCCTGCTACATTGGTTCGAGTAACAGTCTTCTATGCGGTATTGTGACGAAAGCTTTCCTTTAGTTCAAGTAAATGCAGTCCACTACCCTTATCTCTCTTATCTCAAATCCGTAACGCTGTTCTAAGTATCAGCTGGGCTTTTAGATTCTTCATTTGTGATGATGTACGTGTTTTCTTTTTGGTTTATTTTTCCATAAGCTTGCATGTGATGCGTGTCAGTGGTTTAATGGCTACCTGTCGCTCGCCCGTCATGAATATTGGAAAACGTTGGTCGTCTCACAGGTGTCTGACAGCCTTCCTGTCTCTCACGTGTGTGTGTGGTGTGTGAGTGTGTGTGTGTGTGTGTGTGGTGTGTGTGTGTGTGTGTGTGTGAGTGTGTGTGTGTGTGTGTGTGTGTGTGCATGTGTGTATGTGTGTGGTGTGTGTGTGAGTGTGTGTGTGTGTGTGTGTGTGTGTGTGTGTGTGTGTGTGTGTGTGTGTGTGAGTGTGTGTGTGTGTGTGTGTGTGTGTGTGTGTGTGTGAGTGTGTGTGTGAGTGTGTGTATGTGTGGTTGAAAGCACTCCCTGTTAGGTTCATGGGTCCTAACGTACCTACTTTTCTACTTTTAAAACTATGTATTAAACCTGCCTTCACTATTTCTGACGACTTCCTGATCACCGTGAAGCGTAGAATACTACATCTCTGTCTCTATCTTCCAGCTCTGCTTCCGAGTAGCCTGTCCCTATACACCCCATCAGTTGCTACAAGTATTCTGGATGTTGTTTTCATGTCTCCCCTAGTACTTTTGTCCTCCAAGATTAAATTCCGTTAGCCTCTCCTCATAGCTCATCTCACTGCATACATCTGCATTCTCTCCTGTTTCTCAACATTTTTTTTCGGTTATGTATTCCATGCTGGTGCTACATACTCGAAGATGGGCCTGATGTATATTTCGTAAAGTGACCAGAATTACTCTTTGTTGAGATTCCTGAAGACCACTTTAGACTTGCCAGATGAGCATTGGCTAGAAGTTATTCGTGTGATGCGAGCCTCTAGCCATATACCAAGCACTTTGCTACCATTAGGTCTACAGCCTCTCCCACTTTACCATCCTGAATCATACTCGTATCCGGTCTTCTTGCCTCCTCCACAATGTTCATAAACTTGCATTTGCTGGGGAAGAATTCAATGAACCACTTATCCGATCAATCTTATAATTTATCCAGATCCACTTGTATCCTTTCCCTGTCTTCATCCATTTTTATCCTTCTTTTTTTTTTTACATCAGCAAACAGGGAAACACCCAATTCAATTCCAAAAAATTATGTCATACACATAAACCAGAAACAATACTGATCCTAACATCGATCTTATGGCATTCCGACTATTACTCTTTATCATTCTAAAGTCTCATCCCTGACAATCATTCTTTGCTCCATTCCCTAAAATACTCTTTGATCCGCAGGAGTGTGTTCCGATATTTCTGCTGGTATCTTGAGGTTTTACCCCGACCTCATGTGAGATACAGTATTACATGCCTGTGTGTGTCTACTCACTTATACTCATCTGTATATGGTTGAGGTGGTCTAGTCTTAGCCCTTGGCTTCGCCTCTCAACTTGTCGTTTGCCAGATTCATTCTGTCCCAGCCTCATGGGTCCTACTCTTAAATCGAAGTATAGAGTCTGCCTCCAGAACTTCTTCGTCGAGATCATTCCGACTACCCTGAGACTAAAGAAATACTTCCTGACATCTATGCAACTCATACCTTGCAAGGTATACGTGTCAGCGAAATTGACCTGTAGTTCAATATGTCCTTTCTACCTCCTTTCTTAAATATAGGTACTACGTTCGCTGCCTTCCAGATTTCTGGCAATTGTTCCATATTCATTGACTTGTTATAGATCATAACACAGAGCTTCTGCTCCCTCTTGCAGAATCCATGATCCAAGGTGGCACTCTGGCAGGTCCCACAGCCTTAGACGAATCCAGCTCCATCAAAAGTTTTGTGTTATCCTCTTGCTCTGTTGTGTGCATGGTATCCAGTACCTGCTGATGAACTCCTCCCTAGGCTTCCCGACATTGCCACTGTTTCCACCAAGGCCTCTCCATATCGTTTGTCCAATACTTCACAGACTTCCTGGTCCTTTTTCGTGAGCTCTCCTTCTTCCTTCTTTAGTCGGATTACCTTGTCTTTCACCATTGCTTTTCTTCTGATGTGGCTGTGAAACAGATTTCGATTCAGACTTAACCTTAATTACTGTGTCGTTCTCTAATTGTCCCTCAGCCTCTCTCCTCGTCCTTACATATATTAATTTCACTCTAATCTGCTCAGGTCTCTGTTCTCATTTGTCCTTTGCTTTCTATAGTTCTTCCATGTTCTTATGCTTCTCTTTCTGCCTCTCTGCATCTTTGGTTGAACCAAGGGCTCTCTTTGTCTTGTCGCTTTCCCGTTCTTCGTCTAAGTATGTAGTTTTCCTCTGACTCCCGGTACTTCATTATCACATCCACTGTGTATGTGTGGGTGTGTGTGTGTGTGGAGACACGTGTGTAGTATCACTGATGGGGGTATTAACAAGCAGGACTCATCAACAAGGTGCTTCTACATGGCTGCCTCTTACTCGTAAGTGTTAAAGTTTGGCCACTTCTGTGTCCTCTCTCTCTCTCTCTCTCTCTCTCTCTCTCTCTCTCTCTCTCTCTCTCTCTCTCTCTCTCTCTCTCTCTCTCTCTCTCTCTCTCTCTCTCTCTCTCTCTCTCTCTCTCTCTCTCTCTCTCTCTCTCTCTCTCTCTCTCTCTCTCTCTTTCGTAAAGAGACAGCTTGGCAAACATACAATTAATAGACAGATATAATCAAGTAAACAGTCAGGAAGGAAAAAACATAATAAAAACGATATGCATGCTGATAAAGGCGGCAAA
Organism: Cherax destructor; assembly: GCA_009830355.1. NCBI lineage: Eukaryota > Metazoa > Arthropoda > Malacostraca > Decapoda > Parastacidae > Cherax > Cherax destructor. The sequence continues at coordinate 30,559 of WNWK01001463.1, read as the reverse complement.
CACAGACAGACGGAGGGACCAATGGATAGACAAACAGACAAACTGACAGACAGACTGGCTAAATAATGAGACATCGCTGAACAATGCCGAGGACAAAATGTTGAAAGAGAACATTTTGCCAGAAGTCAGGAGTTTGCAGCTCAGTGTGTTGTGTAGTTCTGATTAACATGGTGATTATGACCTTTGTGAGGGAGGGGGGGAAGGTGGTTAGTTGATTGTGCCTCCCCTCACACACACACACACACACATACACAATGTTTCAGAGATGGGACACAGGAACAAGGGGACACAACTGAAAGTTAACAACTCAGAAGAGTCACAGGGATGTTAGGAAGTATTTCTTGAGCCTTAGAGTTGTCAGGAAGTGTAACACTCTGGAGAGTGAAGTAGTGGAGGCAGGATCCATACATAGATTTAAGATGAGGTACGATAAAGTTCTTGGAGCTGGGAAAGAGTGGATGTAGTAGCGACTAGCGAAGGAGCGGGCCAGAAGCTGTGAATCGACCCCATCAATCACAAATCAGTGAGTACACACGCACACACACACACACACACACACACACACACACACACACATACACACACACACACACACACACACACACGCACACGTGCGCTTGAATACATGAATGCTTTAATACAGGTATTTTATAATTATTAGTAGTAGTATTAATAGTAGCAGTGTCACCATAATTATTAATTTTACTTTATTATCATTATTATTATTATTATTATTATTATTCTTAACGGTAAACCGTTAAACCAGTATGGGCCATTCAGTGCCTGTGGAAGGAAAGAAAATCAGAAGAGGGGCAACTTCGTTCCAGTGATCAGGGTGCCGTCCACTCCACACCTGAGAAGTGTACCAGACACAAACAGAGAAATAAGATGTCGGCGAGGACACGAGTGTTGAGTGGGGTCCCCCAAGGATCAGCACTTCGACCTCTGCTCTTTCTCATCTATATATATGACCTCTTGGAAGAAACTGAATCTTACTTAGCAATATTGGCGGATGATGTGAAATTAAGAGAGAGAGAGAGAGAGAGAGAGAGAGAGAGAATGATAATCGGAGATGACAGAGACTCAAAAATTACTTGGGCAAATTGGAAATGTTGTCAGGAAGTTGACCAATAGAAAACATTGTAGAGTGAGAAAACTGAAGACGGAATATTGCCTGAGAAGAGAGGCTCTGCAGACAACGTACAAGGACAATGATCTGCAGGCAAGCATTACAACGAGCACATCAACACGTTAGGTGCACTAGAGTATACTTCGCCAGCATTGTTAGCGCACCTCTACAAGCATGTGTAAAATCCAGAGAATATCCAAATTTCTGAGACTATGTCATTATCAGAACTGAGAGTTTGGGACTAAGAAAACAAGACTTGCAGAACTCAACCTGTGAGGGAAAAGTCCATAGATAGGAGTAATGAAAGTGTGAAAGTATGTATGGTGATAGTTGTGTGGTAGTCTGTTTGTTAAGGTAGGGTGAGTGTCTAGCTCCCGCTATTCCCCCCATCCCCTTTTTCCACCCGGTGAGAGGTGAAGTGCGAGGCTCCAGCCAATAGAATAATCACTTGACTAGCCACTCCCAACACCACTGTAAGTATTCACAGCTGCTTCTGTCTTAATTCATTTTATTTAAGAGCTTCACTCTTAGGTTAATTTTGGAGACGTAATTATGCTCTGCCCTGCCTTGCCTTAAAGTAAAGTAATTTGTTAAAGTCTCTCACCATTTCTTTTAAAGGCCTTATGCCTACTATGAGAGTGATTATTAGAGTGGTGAGTAACTATGTCTTTTGATTTCATTACAGCCTTCTGGGCCAGCTAGGATCATCTGGCACAAATTCGAGGGTGTCCGATGGAGCAGTACCCATTGGGGCCAAGATACGTCATTTGAAACCTTTATACTCGTCAACTGTGGTTCAGCTAGAACCAGAACCCAGGCAACTACGTCCCTGGTATCTTGAATGACTATTTGAGATTCCAACTTGGTTTTGGAAACATCCGTCAACCGAGTGGTTGTGGAAACATCCGTCGATCCATCAACAACAGCAAGGAGTTCAGAAAACAAGGAACAATTCAGAGCTTCCGTGTCAAGAACATCAACACGTTCATCTACCAACTAACATCTGTATAAATTAGCTTTGAATTCAAGTATTATTTATCTATTTCATTTTTCATTTTGTCTTTAAGATAGGATTTGAGATTCATGTTTAAGTGTTTAATATTTTCATAAAACTTTCTATTAAATAAAGTGCTTATCTTCATTGTGATTTATCTTTTCCATTTTTGTAATTTTCCTAAGGAGGAGCTGAGCCTTGATTCATCTTGGCTTAAAGATTAAACCAGAACTGAGTAATAAACCTTCACACAACCCAACAAGCCTAAATAAGAGGAGAATCAGATGGTCCTTACTCAGGACATGTAACCTACTCGGAAATCTAAATACAGAATAAGAGAACAGAATGATTGTGACGAGAGGTGAGAAATCCATGAAACAGATTGGTAAATAAAGAGGCGGATGAAGAACGCAAACATTAAGTGCGGTTCACTCTACAAATTGTTGTTAAGGTTAATACTATACACCGCTTTAATGATGAGTTGACTTATGAGCAGCAGTTAAGGACTTTTATTGGCGAAACTTAAATTCTGGAGACATCTGACAAAATGAAGAAGATTTGAAGTGGCCAGTCCCTTGGCGGTGGTGAATGTTCACCCTCATAGGTATATGGAAGCCCTGGAGGTGAACACTCCCAGTCAATCACTCTCCCAGTCTTGCTTGACTGGGAGAGTGATAAACTCAAGTCTGAAGGTAGACACACAAACAGCTACCTGCTGTTTATGTGTCTCGCTCATTAACCTTGGTAGTATTGATTATTATCATGACACTGCTTCAAGAGTAGGTATGATAGAGCCCTGAAGACCACGGCCCAGCGGAGACGGTTGATGGTAGTTACCAGGTGAGGCCATGAGCTGTAGTAGTCAACCCCACACACACACTAAGTGTCAGTCTACTTTTACTACTACTACTACCACACACCCACACCCACACCCACACCCACACCCACACCCACACCCACACCCACACCCACACTCCTGGAGTATGCAGCACCAGTTCGGAACCCACACCTAGCCAAGCACGTAAGGAAATTAGAAAAATTGCAAAGATTTGCAACAAGACTACTCCCGGAGCTAAGGGGCGTTTCCTACGAGGAGAGGTTAAGGGAAATCGACCTAACGACACTGGAGGACAGGAGAGGAGGGGATATGATAACGACATATAAAATACTGAGAGGAATTGAGAAGGTGTACAGAGACAGGATGTTCGAGAGATGGGACACAGCAACAATGGGACACAATCGGAAGTTGAAGAATCAAATGAATCACAGGAAGTGGAATTGTCTGGGAAGTGATGTAGTGGAGGTAGGATCCATACATAGCTTTAAGAAGAGGTATGATAGAGCTCATGCAGCAGGAAGAGTGACCTAGTAGCGACCAATGAAGAGGCGGGGCCAGGAGCTATGAATCAACCCCTGCAACCACAACTAGGTGAGTACACACACACAGTGACAGAACATCACAGCAAAACAGCATCTCTGGATTACCCAACTCATTGCTGTCTCCTTAAATCTTTAAAATGGTCTGATGAGGCAATTACAATGCCAAGGCAGCTCTGGCAGCGCCGTAACTCCTCCTCAATGGCCACACCAGTTTTGCTGCAATATATATTAATGGGTCAAAACTGCCATTGTGGTATACAGGGGGTTCGAGGCTCCGGCCCCTCCTCTGGAGAGCGTCACTTCATCACTGGACTTTTATATGCATGTCTTCCAATACAATTAGTGGTGTTTCTACTAGTTTCATTGGTGTTAGTATTAGCCCTGATAACACTGCCGTTAGTTTCAGTGTTGCTAGTGTTAGTTCTAATGACACTACCATTAGTTTCAGTTGTCTTGATACAAGCATCAGTTACACTACAATAACATAGATAACGCAAGTAGTATAATATCAATAACACCATTTTATAATATACGTGTTTCCGTTCGAATATATTAATGTAAAATTTATATATCCTCAATATATATATATATATATATATATATATATATATATATATATATATATATATATATATATATAGTCGTGCCGATTAGGTAAACCTGGTCAATTAGCAAGAACTCATCTAAAATTAAGTCCTTTCTAAAATTTTATCTTATACGTTTAAAGATATATTTTTTTAATTTATGATAATGTAAGAATTTATAATTTTGTACAAAGAGAAACTTTGAAAACCTACCTAACCTTATTACAACAAGCGCAATTTAATTTAGCCTAACCCAACTAAATATATTTTAGATACGTTAACATTAATTTAATAATAAACAAACACAATTATATATATTTTTTTCGATATATTCAGAATGATTTTGGCGAAATTATTGCATACACAAATTTTCACTTGTCTTATATGGCAAGGTGAGCGTTGTTATTTAAGCCAAAATCGCAAGTTTTACCTATTCGGCACGATATATATATATATAGCATCCTCCTCCTGTTTCTACGAAGCATGCTGGTGAGAAAGTTGGACTCGCTCAGCAGTTGACGGAGTATCGTGCCTTCACCACTCTTGGTGTTGAGAAACCCACTCGAGTTTAGTGCATTAAGAAACACTAGCAGAATACCCCGGTGCTGCCAGAGTTTATTTCCTGTCCTCGCAAAGTTAGCTATCAATGAAACTATTTAGTAGTTCTTCAGGGGGTTAAGAAAAGTTTTCTTCCCCCCGCATCCACCTTGTCAGGAGGCAGGTGGGGGGGACTCATGACCCTTCACCCACCTTATCAGGAGACAGGTGTGGGGGGACTCATGTCCCTGTACCTACCCTATCAGGTGGCAGGTGTGGGGGACTCATGTCACTGCACCCACCTTATCAGGAGGCAGGTGTGGGGGACTCATGCCCCTGCACCCACCTTATCAGAAGGTGGTATATGCATCTTAATTTTAAGATCTAAGAAATATGATAGATTTGCCACCAAGGGATGCCGCTCAAAATTATTATTTTTTAAATAATTTTTTAAATAATTACAACAAGACCTTTAAAATGATGTCGCTCAACATAGTGCAACTTAAATATAATCTCCTCAGAGCTAGGTCGCAGCCCTTCATTCCTTCATTGAAACTTTTGCAATGTCGTATTGCCTGAAACCTACTTCTGTGAGACACTGGCTACACTGATTTTCATGGGGACTGGTTTATAGAAAAATCCGTAAAATTTCACAAATAAATAAATAAATAAATAAATAAATAAATATATATATATATATATATATATATATATATATATATATATATATATATATATATATATATATATATATATATATATATATATACGTTTATTGTCTTCTCTGAGGATGAGGGTCCCCAATAAAGTTCCAGAGGTGGTACCTCCCTATATATATATATATATATATATATATATATATATATATATATATATATATATATGTCAGGAAGTGGAATAGTCTGGGAAGTGATGTTGATGTAGTGGAGGCAGGATCCATACATAGCTTTAAGAAGAGGTATGATAAAGCACATGGAGCAGGAAGAGTGACCGAGTAGCGGCCAGTGAAGAGGCGTAGCCAGGAGCTGTGAATCGACTCCTGCAACCACAACTAGATGAGTACAATTAGGTGAGTACACACAAACGCTCACACACACACACTCATATATATATATATATATATATATATATATATATATATATATATATATATAAACCAAGTCCAGCCTTCACTCACCCAATATACGTAGATTATTTTTATAAACATTAACAATAACAAATGACCCTGATCGACCAAACTCTCTGGGCTGTCATCTAAAACATTGTGTTCTCTCAAGTTTGCCTTGCTAGTCTTCACAGTCTGGTGGAACAATGCCCCTGGTTGCGGTTCATGTTTTATTATTTTTCCTTTCAAAATAAATCTTACCTCCAGGGATGGGGAGTTATCGCACAGATAACATTTCCTAGCGAATTTATACATTGTTATTTTATTTCCCATTCCCTTCCCCACTTCTTCCCCCTCTTAACCCCCCCCCTTCCCCTTTAAAAAAAGTAATAAAACAAATCTTTTCGTATATTCAAAAAAGAATTCCTGATGCATTTGTAATCTCAAAACAGAATCTGGCGGCGATAAATAAATTTCTTTTTTTTTTAGCCCGAATTCTTAAATATTTCTCACTTCACAGAGCAAATGTCTGAGAAAATATTTTCTGGGAGAGTTTTACAAGGACGCTTCTTACCTCCGATGGTCCGGGTACTGTTGTATGTTGTATTTATGTTGTATGTTGTATTAAGGTTGTATGTTGTATTAAAATTGTATGTTGTATTATTGTTGTATGTTGCATTAATGTTGTATGTTGTATTAATGTTGAATGATGTATTAATGTTGTATGTTGTATTAATGCTGTATTTTGTATTAAGGTTGTGTGTTGTATTATTGTTGTATGTTGCATTAATGTTGTACGTTGTATTAATGTTGAATGTTGTATTAATGTTGTATGTTGTATTAAGGTTGTATGTTGTATTAAGGTTGCATATTGTATTAATGTTGAATGTTGTTTTAATGTTGAATAGCTGAACCCCTTGAAAAAGAAACCTCTTCATCTCTTTCCAAGATAAGAATGGAGGAACACTGCAGATGGTCTACTCATATACTTGCCCAATCTCTTTTTAAAGCTACCCAAGGTTCTAGACTGCCACTATACTTGGAAGATCGTCACATGCAGCATTCTCCACCTGACCCAGCATTCTCCACCTGACCCAGCATTCTCCACCTGACCCAGCATTCTCCACCTGACCCAGCATTCCCCACCTGACCCAGCATTCTCCACCTGACCCAGCATTCTCCACCTGACCCAGCATTCCCCACCTGACTCCATCATATATATACTCTTGTACCTTTCACCCAGGTAGAACTCTTTGTGACTTGATAAAGCCCACTGTGTGGGCGAAACGTTGTCAATAAAGGATCACATTATACTGCTTATGTTTATATTTCCAGCAGATAGGTGTACATGTAAAGGAGGATATATATATATATATATATATATATATATATATATATATATATATATATATATATATATATGTGTGTGTGTGATATAAATATATATATATATATATATGTATATATATATATATATATATATATATATATATATATATATATATATATATATATATATATATATATATATATATATATATATATATATATATATATATATATATATATATATATGCTTAACAATTCGCAAACAGGCGAAAATATTTACGAACATTGTCTACTACTACTGCTACTACTACTAGAACTACCCTACTCTAATAAGTTGCTTCACTCTTCTTACTCTACTTTTCCAATCGTTTCCATTCTTCCTTATTCATCATAGTCACATATAAGCCTAAATATATATATATATATATATATATATATATATATATATATATATATATGTCGTGCCGATTAGGTAAAACTGGTCAATTAGCAAGAACTCATCTAAAATTAAGTCCTTTCTAAAAAAAATTCTTATACGTTTAAAAATATATTTTTTTCATTTATGTTAATGTAAGAATTTATAATTTTGTACCAAGAGAAACTTTGAAAACCTACCTAACCTTATTACAACAAGCGCAATTTAATTTAGCCTAACCCAACTAAATATATTTTAGATACGTTAACATTAATTTAATAATAAACAAATACAATGAAATATATTTTTTTCGTTATGTTCAGAATGATTTTGGCGAAATTATTGCATACACAAATTTTCACTTCTCTTATATGGCAAGGTGAGCGTTGCTATTTAAGCCAAAATCGCAAGTTTTACCTAATCGGCACGACATATATATATATATATATATATATATATATATATATATATATATATATATATATATAACAACACTGCACTAACTAAGGACTCGAACCCATGTTGTACTGGCCCGCCTCATGGTGAGCTAGAACCACATGACGCCTTAGCCCACAGGACCACCCAATCCTACAAAGATGGCGCAGCCAGCAGAGTTAGCTGTTTTACCGCCATCCGAGGACATACGTATGTCCTTGTGACAGAGTGAAGCTTTGCTCACAACTGATGAGTAAGTCTTCACTGATTCACTTTTCTCATTTATTAGCCGTATTTTGTATAGGAGTTCCGAGTCTTCCATGTTCGTGTTGTGGTGACTTTGATGGTATATATTCAAGATGCTAGCATTAAATAAAACAAAAAAATCTGGACAAGAGTAGAAAATGCCATAACTACTGTAAACCAGAATGTATGGTTTATCTAAGTTAAATATTTTATTGAAAAGAGGGATTTTTAGTATGGTTTGTTAAATAATTAAACAAGCTGTTCACACACCAATTAACGAGCTGACTATGTTTATGTTAGTTTAAAAAATATATATTTACAACAAATTCGTTATGTACAAGTATGATGCAATTACCCCCAGATATGATGAAGTGTATTTGGCTGCACCAAGTCTAGGGATATCCCTGGGAAAGTTTCGTAATGTTTAGGGATATAAGTTTTGTAATTCTTTAGGGATATCCGTGGGCAAAGTTTCGTAATGTTTAGGGAAATCCGTGGGAAAGATTCGTAATGTTTAAGGAAATCCATAGGAAAGTTTCATACTATTTATGGAAATCCGTGGGAAAGATTCGTAATGTTTTGGGATATCCAGGGGAAAGTTTCGTAACGTTTAAAGCTATCCGTAGTAAAGTTTCGTAATGTTTAAAGCTATCCGTAGTAAAGTTTCGAAATGTTTAGGGAAATCCGTGGGAAAGTTTCGTAATGTTTAGGGAAATTCGAGGGAAAGTTTCGTATTGTTTAGTGCTCATTTTGTTGGTATGGGATAATTAGTGTGCTGGCTGAGTTCGCTTTTGTTTTCACCTTTTCGTTGTAAAGTTTATGATAGCTTTAGCTTATCCCAACAGATGTTTGTTAAATATATAGTTATTTTTTGCTGTTTTAAGCAGCATTAATTTCATTATTGTATGAAAGACTTCTGCTAATGGAAAGCTTCAATTTCTTTTGCTGTTAACAGAAGGATTTACGTTCTGTTACTCGTAATACAACCGCTCTTGTAAATTTAAGAATACATTTCTCCTATATAGCTGTGGAAGAATTACGTCTACGTTTACCTGCAAGTGTTTATTGATCTCCGCTATTGTGTATATACCTGCTGTGTCATGAAGTGTTATGTGTACATACCTGCTGTGTTATGAAGTGTTATGTGTATATACCTGCTGTGTTATGAAGTGTTATGTGTATATACCTGCTGTGTTATGAAGTGTTATGTGTATATACCTGCTGTGTTATGAAGGGTTATGTGTATATACCTGCTGTGTTATGAAGTGTTATGTGTATATACCTGCTGTGTTATGAAGTGTTATGTGCATATACCTGCTGTGTTATTAAGTGTTATGTGTACATACCTGCGGTGTTATGAAGTGTTATGTGTACATACCTGCGGTGTTATGAAGTGTTATGTGTACATACCTGCTGTGTTATGAAGTGTTATGTGCATATACCTGCTGTGTTATGAAGTGTTATGTGTATATACCTGCTGTGTTATAAAGTGTTATGTGTATATACCTGCTGTGTTATGAAGTGTTATGTGTATATTCCTGCTGTGTTATGAAGTGTTATGTGTATATACCTGCTGTGTTATGAAGTGTTATGTGTATAAACGTGCTGTGTTATGAAGTGTTATGTGTATATACCTGCTGTGTTATGAGTATATACCAACTGTGTTATGAAGTATTATGTGTATATACCTGCTGTGTTATGAAGTGTTGTGTATATACGTGCTGTGTTATGAAATGTTATGTGTACATACCTGCTGTGTTATGAAGTGTTATGTGTACATACCTGCTGTGTTATGAAGTGTTATGTGTATATACCTGCTGTGTTATGAAGTGTTATGTGTATATTCGTGCTGTGTTATGAAGTGTTATGTGTATATACCTGCTGTGTAATGAAGGGTAATGTGTATATACCTGCTGTGTTATGAAGGGTTATGTGTATATACCTGCTGTGTTATGAAGGATTATGTGTATATACCTGCTGTGTTATGAAGGATTATGTGTATATACCTGCTGTGTTATGAAGTGTTATGTGTATATACCTGCTGTGTTATGAAGTGTTATGTGTATATACCTGCTGTGTTATGAAGTGTTATGTGTATATACGTGCTGTGTTATGAAGTGTTATGTGTATATACCTGCTGTGTTATGAAGGGTGTGTATATACTTGCTGTGTTATGAAGTGTTATGTGTATATACCTGCTGTGTTATGAAGTGTTATGTGTATATACGTGCTGTGTCATGAAGTGTTATGTGTATATACGTGCTGTGTTATGAAGTGTTATGTGTATATACGTGCTGTGTTATGAAGTGTTATGTGTATATACCTGCTGTGTAATGAAGGGAGTGTATATACCTGTTGTGTTATGAAGTGTTATGTGTATATACCTGCTGTGTTATGAAGTGTTATGTGTATATACGTGCTGTGTCATGAAGTGTTATATGTACATACCTGCTGTGTTATGAAGTGTTATGTTTATATACCTGCTGTGTTATGAAGTGTTATGTGTATATACCTACTGTGTTATGATGTGTTATGTGTATATACCTGCTGTGTTATGAAGTGGTATGTGTATATACGTGCTGTGTTATGAAGTGTTATGTGTATATTCGTGCTGTGTTATGAAGTGTTATGTGTATATACCTGCTGTGTAATGAAGGATTATGTGTATATACCTGCTGTGTTATGAAGGGTTATGTGTATATACCTGCTGTGTTATGAAGGATAATGTGTATATACCTGCTGTGTTATGAAGGATTATGTGTATATACCTGCCGTGTTATGAAGGGTTATGTGTATATACCTGCTGTGTTATGAAGGGTTATGTGTATATACCTGCTGCGTTATGAAGGGTTATGTGTATATACCTGCTGTGTTATGAAGGTTTATGTGTATATACCTGCTGTGTAATGAAGGGTTATGTGTATATACCTGCTGTGTTATGAAGGGTTATGTGTATATACCTGCTGTGTTATGAAGGGTTATGTGTATATACCTGCTGTGTTATGAAGGGTTATGTGAATATACCTGCTGTGTTATGAAGGGTTATGTGAATATATCTGCTGTGTTATGAAGGGTTATGTGAATATACCTGCTGTGTTATGAAGGGTTATGTGTATATACCTGCTGTGTTATGAAGGGTTATGTGTATATACCTGCTGTGTAATGAAGGGTGTGTATATACCTGCTGTGTTATGAAGGGTTATGTGTATATACCTGCTGTGTAATGAAGGGTGTGTATATACCTGCTGTGTTATGAATGGTTATGTGAATATGCCTGCTGTGTTATGAAGGGTTATGTGTATATACCTGCTGTGTTATGAAGGATTATGTGAATATACCTGCTGTGTTATGAAGGGTTATGTGTATATACCTGCTGTGTTATGAAGTGTTATGTGTATATACCTGCTGTGTTATGAAGGGTTATGTGAATATACCTGCTGTGTTATGAAGGGTTATGTGTATATACCTGCTGTGTTATGAAGGGTTATGTGAATATACCTGCTGTGTTATGAAGGGTTATGTGTATATACCTGCTGTGTTATGAAGGGTTATGTGAATATACCTGCTGTGTTATGAAGGGTTATGTGTATATACCTGCTGTGTAATGAAGTGTTATGTGTATATACCTGCTGTGTTATGAAGTGTTATATGAATATACCTGCTGTGTTATGAAGGGTTATGTGTATATACCTGCTGTGTTGTGAAGGGTTATGTGTATATACCTGCTGTGTTATGAAGGGTTATGTGTATATACCTGCTGTGTTGTGAAGGGTTATGTGTATATACCTGCTGTGTTATGAAGGGTTATGTGTATATACCTGCTGTGTTATGAAGTGTTATATGAATATACCTGCTGTGTTATGAAGGGTTATGTGAATATGGTAAAGGGACACATAGTAGTAAAGGAAACATTTACTGGTACGACGTTTCACCAGTATGAAGGTTAATCAAGTAGACGAAACATCGTACTCATCAGGGATCTCCTTACGCTGTAAGTGTTGGTACTACTTCTCGGATAAGCCGTACATGCTTCGCTTACTGATATGCTTGTTCACAGCGTTGGAAAAATCGAAGGAAAAGAGGAGACACGATCACAGCATAAAGATACGTACCGATACTAGGTTTTCTCACCGCGCTGAGAGAAAAAAACACATAGGGTAAGAGAGGGACATGATCACAGCATACAAGGTACTCAAAGGTCTCCACAGCGTGAAATAAAAATAACTTGAAATCGAATTTCAGAATGTGCCAAAGATACGGAAGATGTAAGAGTGGAGGGAGGTGGAGGCCAAGTTCATACGCTACAATGAGAGTCATCCAACTAGTTGATAGTTGGATGAATCTTATTGTAACCAGCTGGCCCAGTGGCTTACGCACTGACCTGGAGTTTTACGACTTACTTGCCCTGAGTTCGAGCCCCGCACGTTCCGTGGTTCGTTTGCAATCGTGTTATTACGATTTCGTGAGTTAATAATAAAATAATAACAATAATAAAATAATAAAAGCAATATTAATAAAATAACGTTAGTAATAATAATAATAATAATAATAATAATAATAATAATAATAATAATAATAATAATAATAATAATAATAATAATAATAATAATAATAAAATAACGTTAGTAATATTAATAATAATTATAATAAAAAATAAAGTAAAATAATAATAATGATAATTATAATAAAAATAAAATAAAATAATGATAATGATAATTATAATAAAAATAATACATGTGATAATAATAATAATAATAATAATACATGTGATAATAATAATAATAATAATAATAATAATAATAATAATAATAATAATAATAATAATAATTAATAATAACTGATGTAGCTGGGCTACAACAAACACAGTCGGGTAAACACATAAATACTTACATCCCCCTCAAAAAA
>WNWK01001463.1:0-12500 GCA_009830355.1 Cherax destructor | reverse complement strand
TAACAGGCGATATCAACACATCTCCATATGTAGCGATGCCTCAGACTCACTGTAAAAGTAACCAAACTGTAGAATTACTCTTGGAAATAAACCACATTCTTCTAAATGAATAGAATAGTGCTCGTCTGGATAAAGTTGCAACATTTAGCAATTGGTAGTAGCTAACGGTACTTGGGACGTTTACGACGGCTCGTTGCAAATGTTATGATAGTGACACTTCTGTTGCAGCTTCTGACTTGGAAGTAGTTCCTTCAAGAAAGCAGACTGGATGTTTTTCTCTGGAGTCGCAGACCTCGATATTCCCGGAGATTACAATTATTTGAAGATATTCATAGATACAGTGTTCTTCACTGTGGACGCTGAGTTAGTTACTACTAAAACGGTGATAGTTCTGCTTAAGCATAAAGTTCCTTGAAGGTTACCATAACACTGCGCCGCGCTTACTCTTCATAATAGACTTCACAGGAATTGACAAAGAGCAAAGCACACGACACGTCTGATCATATAAACACTCTTGGACTCAGGTCAGACGTTAGCTCACATATGTCAGATGTGGCTCTTGGTGTGGCTGTATTTTCATTATCACTCGCACCACGAGTGATATTCGTCCAGATCTGAAAGCTTCCTGATTACTCTCAGCCACTGCTACCAGACCTGGTGTGGCTCCTATATATAATCTGCTTATAATGTGGATAACTATGAGTTTCTTAAAGTTTTTAAACTAAGTAAATATAACCCAATCCTCTCCCTCATACTGACCCACACTGTCACCCTATCCTCTCCCTCATACCGACCCACACTGTCACCCGATCCTCTCCCTCATACTTACCCACACTATCACCCTATCCTCTCCCTCATACCGACCCACACTGTCACTCCATCCTCTCCCTCATATTGACCCTCACTGTCACCCTATCCTCTCCCTCATACCGGCCCACACTGTCACCCCATACTCTCCCTCATACTGACCCTCACTGTCACCCTATCCTCTCCCTCATACCGACCCACACTATCACCCTATCTTCTCCCTCATACTGACCCACACTGTCACCCCATCTTCTCCCTCATACTGACCCACACTGTCACCCCATCCTCTCCCTCATACCGACCCACACTGTCACCCCATCCTCTCCCTCATACTGACCCACACTGTCACCCCATCCTCTCCCTCATACTGACCCACACTGTCCCCCATCCTCTCCCTCATACTGACCCACACTGTCACCCCATCCTCTCCCTCATACTGACCCACACTGTCACCCCATCCTCTCCCTCATACTGACCCACACTGTCACCCCATCCTCTCCCTCATACCGACCCACACTGTCACCCCATCTTCTCCCTCATACTGACCCAAACTGTCACCCCATCCTCCCCCTCATACTGACCCACACTGTCACCCCATCTTCTCCCTCATACTGACCCACACTGTCACCCCATCCTCTCCCTCATACTGACCCACACTGTCCCCCATCCTCTCCCTCATACTGACCCACACTGTCACCCCATCCTCTCCCTCATACTGACCCACACTGTCACCCCATCCTCTCCCTCATACTGACCCACACTGTCACCCCATCCTCTCCCTCATACCGACCCACACTGTCACCCCATCTTCTCCCTCATACTGACCCACACTGTCACCCCATCCTCTCCCTCATACTGACCCACACTGTCACCCCATCTTCTCCCTCATACTGACCCACACTGTCACCCCATCTTCTCCCTCATACTGACCCACACTGTCACCCCATCCTCTCCCTCATACTGACCCACACTGTCACCCCATCCTCTCCCTCATACTGACCCACACTGTCACCCCATCCTCTCCCTCATACTGACCCACACTGTCACCCCATCCTCTCCCTCATACCGACCCACACTGTCACCCCATCTTCTCCCTCATACTGACCCACACTGTCACCCTATCCTTTCCCTCATACTGACCCACACTGTCACCCCATCCTCTCCCTCATACTGACCCACACTGTCACCCCATCTTCTCTCTCATACTGACCCACACTGTCCCCCCGTCCTCTCCCTAATACTGACCCACACTGTCACCCCATCTTCTCCCTCATACTGACCCACACTGTCACCCCATCTTCTCCCTCATACTGACCCACACTGTCCCCCCATCTTCTCCCTCATACTACCCACACTGTCCCCCCATCCTCTCCCTCATACTGACCCACACTGTCATGCAGTCCTGGACATAGATGTCTGCCTCGTTAAGATATTATCATTCAGTAGCAGCTCCGGCAGCTTCCACCCAACTCTTTTTTTCAACACGAAGTTTCGGCAGAGCTCATATATATCAACTTTGACGGAGGAGACACCGCCAGGAGACACCCCCAGGAGACACCACCAGTAGACACCACCAGTAGATACCACCAGTAGACACCTGCAGTAGACACCACCAGTAGACACCACCAGTAGACACCACCAGTAGACACCACCAGTAGACACCACCAGTAGACACCACCAGTAGACACCACCAGTAGACACCACCAGTAGACACCACCAGTAGACACCTTACACGTATAGTTGGCAAGTCTTCCTCTAACAGACTGTGAACATCACAAGACATATACTATTAGACAATTAGACTTATGTATTGTTTCTTAATTTTTTTTTTTATGTTTAGAGGTTGCTTTAATCTATGACTTAGGAAGGTAAGTATTGTCGATGTTACGGTACAGGTGGATTGCTTCCCTTATAACCTACGCGACCCAACAGAAGAATTGTAAACATGTTGGATTCAAGGCAGTTTTCAATATATTTCCTGACTCATTCATCAGCTTCATATTGTCACTGGTGTCTCGCGGCAACACTCTGTTAGTTTCCCAAGTCACATCGTAAACAAATTGTCCATCGCTGTTTTTTTTTTCTTTTTAATAATTAGCTTCTTGTAATCTCTCCCTTACCGTGTTACCTTCTGTTCTTACCGTTGCTGCTTCTTTCTTTGTCATAACCTTCTGATTCGCCTCCCAGCTGTTTCTGGATGAGCATTCTGTTATTTCCATCTCTTATTCTCCTTCCATTTCTCTTCCTCCATTGTACTTCATTTAAGAAGGGTGTCATCCTTGTGGTGCCACCTCTTGTAGTCTGGCTCTACTCTCCCTCCTCCTTCCTTGTTCATCTCCTGTTCCCTTCTACTCCCTCCTCCTTCCTTGTTCATCTTCTGGTTCCCTTCTACCAGCTAGTTAAAATTCATGACTGCATGGTCACTGGCCCTCAGGGGCTCCTCATCTCCTCTTTCATATGCGAGTGTGTGTGTGTGTGTGTGTGTGTGTGTACTCAGCTATATGTACTCACCATGTTGGTAAAGGGGTCATGTCTCAGCTCTTGCTCCACTTCTTTGCTGGTCGCTTTTAGGTTTACTCTCTCCAGGCTTCGATAGCCTTATCGTACCTCTTCTTAAAGCTTTGCATGGATCTTGCCTCTACCACTTCACCCTCAAGGTCGTTTCACTTCCTGACTACTCTTAGACTGCAGAAATACTTACTAATATCTCTGTGACTCATCTGTGTTTTCAACTTCCAGCTGTGCCCTTGTGTTCCTGTTTCTCGTCTCTCAAACAATATCCCTTTCCATCCTATTACTTCTTTTCAGTATTTTGGACGTTGTTATCATATCAACCCCCATTTCTTTCCACTATTGCCATCAGGTTGAGTTCCCTTAACCTCTCCTCGCAGGACATACCCCTTAAGCTGTGGGAGTAGTCTCATTTCTGTTATTTCTTAACATGCTTGACCAGGTGTGAGTTCCATTCTGGTGCTACGCACTCCAATATAGGTCTGACGTACACGGTATACAGTGTCGTGAATGACTTCCTAATTAGATTTTTGGAAGCTAGTCTTAGATTGTCAGAAGTGAATTTGCAACAACAGGTAATTGATTTGTGTGCGCCTCAGGTGACATGCTCGGTACAATACTTACCCCAAGATTTTCCTTGAGTGATGGTTGCAGCCTTTGCTCTCAAATCCTGTACTGCATCTGCGATCTTCCGTGTCCTTCCCCAAACTTCATAACTCTGCACTTGCTGGGGTTAAATTTAAGTAGTCACTTGTCAAACCAGACCTGCAGCCTGTCCAGATCCATTTGTAGTTTTTCCTGGTCCTCATCTCCTTGTATTCTTTTCATTACTTTCACATCACCTACGAAGAGGGCTACCTCTGACTATATCCTTTCTGTCATATCGTTCACATACGCAAGAAATAGTACCGATGCCAGTACAGATCCTTGGGGAACCCCATTAGTTACATTCACCCATACTTACACTTCTCGGACAATTACTTTTTGTTTCCTTCCTGTTAGGTATACCTTGATTATACCTGGTTATTCCTGCCTTCTCCTCTAGTTTTTGTCCCCGTTTTATGTATGGTACTGTATCAAAAGCCTCCGTACAGTCCAAGAAAATGCAATCTATATAATCCCTTTTTATTCTGTCTTATTTCTGCTACCTTATCGTAGAATTCCACTAGGTTCGTGAGACATGATTTACCACCTTTGAAGCCGTGCTGATTGTCATATATGAATCCACTCTTCTGATTATCTTCTCTATAGCCTTAAATACTATATTTGTCATAGAATTTCAGTAAGCTGTAAAACAGGATTTTCCACCCGTAAATCTGTATTAATCCGCTCTAAAATATCTGTTCTTAAAATGCTTCAATACTCTTTACTTTACAATCTTCTCCAGAACATTTGACAAATACGTGTTAACGATACTTACTGTAGTTCAGAGCCTCTTGTCTGTTTCCATTTTTATATATAAAATTCATAATGCCTTTTTTTCCAGTTTTCTGGCAGTTGCCTTGATTGGAGAGATTAGTTGAAGATCTACGCACTGAGAGTATCCATGGGAATATGCTGTCTGGTTGCACTGTTTTCGTTATGTCAAACTGTTGTGTTGATGCTTTCTGGTATCGGTTGGTCTCCTCTGACTTCTGTGCCGTCTGGTAGCTCTCTACTTTCCAATACCTCTTTCAATCTTATGCGAAACTCTTCGCATATTTGTGTCTCTTTCAGGTTGCTTCCCTCCTTTTACAGTCATCGTCTTTCCTATGTGGCTATGAAGTAATTTTGGTTCGGTTCTGGTCTTTGCTGCTACATCATTTTGAAGCTGTCTTTCAGCCTCCCTTCTTACCTTTGCGTATTCGCTTCAAGGTCTCCAGCTTGTTTCCCTGTTTTCTGTGGTTTGATGTGATCTTAACCCCTCTTGAACCTATCCTTGCCTTTGCTACAATCTGAATCTCTGCTTTCCTTGTTCTTCTTCCTTCATGTCTGGTGTGAATCTTTCCTTTGTCTCTTGACACTTGAACTCTGTCACCTCCATATTTTCTTGCACAGTTCAAACCCATTCTACGTATTTCAGTAAATTTCTCAAAGGGATATCAATAACATGCTGCAAATATCTAAACAAAACAGGAGTCGCAGCAATGGATTCAGGCTGGACAGATCTTGAAAGGGTATAAGAAAGTACGACTTGGGTAATAGTGCTCTACATGAGTGAGAAAAGAAACTCCCAAGTTAGGTCGTAGAAGCGAGAACTTTAGGTAGCTTTAAAATTAAGATGGACAGGTATATGAGTGGATGTGGTTGGGTGAGAGTTGAACCTGCCTAGTATGGTTCAGTACGTCTACCTCTGCCCTTCAGGGTTAGGTTAGGTAAGGTTCGTCAGGAAACAGGACAAGTGTTTCCTGACACTGGTCTTAGTCAGATGATGACCCGCCGTTGGAGCTTTTGGTCATCTGACCGAGGCCTTCCGCTGGCTTACCGGTCCACCCCTTTAAAAATTATGGTCAATTATAACAATTTTTTTTATCTGCCCTTCATTTTCCCTACGCTCTTATATATATGCGTGTGTGCGCGCGCTCGCATGTCTATGCCCTCACCTATTTGCGTTTGAAGGGGTTGATTCACAGCCCCTGGCCCCTGGCTTCTATCCTCCTGGCCTATGTGTGCATGTTTGGGTCCGTGACTTCATGCCTGGGGGTATGGGGTAAATTTTACAGGCGTACGAGAAACTTTAAAGAATATTAAACTGGAATAAGCTGGCAGATATTGCGTGGGAGACGGCGAGCGGCAGCTCTCAACACCAATGAAGACTTTTAACAAATTTCACAAGAACCCAGACTCGAGGCACTGCAACAAGTTTGGGGTATTCGTTTATTAACGTCGGTCTTAAGAAAGAGTTTGCTGCCTCAGTACCCGGCGCGATCAACAGGAAGAGAGACTTCCCAGACCTGAGACGTCTTTAGGATCTTTTCAAGAAAGGATAATTAAAAAAAGAGAAAGCGATCATTAACAGAACTGGTGAACACGAACGTAATTACTCATTGTGGTCTTCTGGTTGCAATATTTTTACTAAGAATTCTTCTTACTTCTCCGCCCACTTCTCCTATGCTTCCTTATTCTCTCTTCTTCTTCTTCCTCCTCCTCCTCCTTTTTCTTCTTCCTCCTCCTTTTTTATCTTCCTCCTTCTATATTTTCTTCTTCCTCCACCTTTTTCTTGCTCCTTCCTCCTCCTGCACCCTCACCACACACATACAGTATCTTGAGTGCCTCACGCCTCCCTCAGATAAGCGTCTATTGGCCAGAGAAAGATAGTGCCAACATTATGAGTCCTTACTACATCATGAGTCCTCACAACATTGTGAGTCCTTCCTACTTTATGTGTCCTCACAATATTATCAGTAATCGCAACAATATGAGTCCTCACTAAAAGAAGGGTGGGGATATTTTCAGTCGGGAGGAGCATCTGAACTGTAACATCGGTGCGTCTCTAGTGTGAGTGATGGTGAAAGTGTTTTTTCTTTTTCGGGTCACCCTGTCTCGGTGGGAGACGGCCATATACATACCTCGGCCGTCTCCCACTGAGACGGGGTGACCCGAAAAAGAAAACACTTTCAAAAAGAAGAAGAAAAGAAGAAAAACTTTCATCATCATTCACTCCATCCCTGTTTTGTCAGGGGCGTGCCTACACTACAGTTATAAAATTGCAACTTATCCACACCCCTCCATCAGAGTGCAGGCACTATACTTCCCACCTCCAGGCCTCAAGTCCGGCCTGCCGGTTTCCCTGAATTCCTTACTTTGCTCACACTCTAACAGCCCTTCAGGTCATAAAAACAATATGTCTAAATTCGCTCCTATCTAACACGCTTACTCATGCTTCCTGGAAGTCCAAGCCCCTCGCACAGAAAACCTCCTTTACCCCCTCCCTCAAGCCTTTCCTAGGACGACCCTTACCCTGCCTTCCTTCCACTACAGATTTATACGCTCTCCATCATTCTATTTCGTTCCATCCTATCTAAATGTCCGAGCCACCTCAACAGCCCCTTCTCGGCCCTCTGGATAATACTTTTAATAACCCCGCACCTCCTCCCAATTTCCAAACTACGGATTCTCTGCATTATATTCACACCACACTTTGCCCCCAGACACATCTCCATTGCCTTCTCCTACTAGCAATATTCACCACCTATGCGCCACACCCATATAAGAGCGTTGGTATTACTATACTCTCATACATTTCCCTCTTTGCTTCCATGGATAACGTTCTTTGTCTCCACAGACTCCTCAGTGCACCACTCACCTTATTCCCTTTATCAATTATATGATTCACCTCGTCTTTCATAGACCCATCTGCTGACAAGTTCACTCCCAAATATCTGAATACATTCACTTCCTCCATACTCCCTCCAATCTGATATCCAATCTTTCATTACTTAAATTTTTTATTCTCATCAACTTACTCTTTTCGATGTTCACTTTTAATTTTCTTCTTTTACATACCCTACCAAACTCATCCACCAACCTCTGCAAATTCTCTTTAGAATCTCCCAAAAGCACAGTGTCATCAACAAAGAGCAACTGTGACAACTTCAACTTTGTGTTAGATTCTCAATCTTTTAACCCCACACCTCTTGCCAATACCCGAGGATTCACTTCTCTTTCAACCCCATCTATAAATATATTGAACATCCATTGTGACATCATACATCATTGTCTAAGGCCCACTTTTACTGGGAAATAATCTCTCTCTCTTACATACTCTAACCTGAGCCTCACTATCCTCATAAAAACTTTTCACTGCTTTCAGTAACCTACCTCCTATTCCATATATTTGCAACATTTTCCACATTTCCCTTCCTCTTATCCGCCCTATCATACGCCTTTTCCAAATCCATATGTGCCATAAAAACCTATTTACCCTTATCTAAATACTGTTCACCTATGTTTCACTGTAAACACTTGATCTACACAATTCCTACCCTTCCTAAAGCCTCCCTGTTCATCTGCGACCCTGCTCTTCGTCTTACTTTTAACTATATATATATATATATATATATATATATATATATATATATATACAGAGAGAGAGAGAGAGAGAGAGAGAGAGAGAGAGAGAGAGAGAGAGAGAGAGAGAGAGAGAGAGAGAGAGAGAGAGAGAGAAAGAGACAGAGAGATTGAGAGAGAGAACTTCTGAAAAAGTAGATCAAGTAGATCCTGTCTTATTAAAGTCTGGCCACCTCTGACCTATATTTCCAAAACGACATGAACCCGTTCCTGAATGACCTAAAGAGCTTCTAGTGCGAAAGAAACCGACCCTAAGATAACAAGACGACGTGAACAGAATCCATGACAATATAAGGAGACAGGAGACGACCAGGAACGGAATATAAACTCGGAAAAACATTTTATTTATTATTTACATACCTTATATGACAAGCTAAAGCCGCATGGGTTATTCTGGGTAAGTAGTGCTGGCTGCTCGCTCCTCAGTCCATTAATCGCTGACTGAGGTAACATAAACATGGTACAAGGAGAGAGGTCTGGAAAAAATGTTCTAAACATTGACTGTATCACCAGAAGCAGGTATCAACCATACAACTTTAGCGGCTTGTGTAAGCCTTTTAGGAACCTTAGGTTAAAACTCTTTAGGGTTCTATATACGTCGCTAGACCCACGTAGAACATGCAGCACCAGCTGGGAAACCGCTCCTAAAGCAGAACGTACAGCATCTCTACAAGATCTTAAGATTCACAACTAGACTAGTACCAAAACTGGAAGGGGAAGCCTATGGGGGAGACAATAAGAACTCAAAATAACTACTGTGGAAGAGAGGAGGACCCGGAATGAGGAACACGACTGTAAGAAAATAATCAAGGGACAAAACAAAACATATATGGACAATTTAGTTGAGAAGGGAGGAGCCAGGGGTTCAGATGGACTCTAAAAATGAATGAGACTGGTACAAACGTTAGGAAATAATTCCTCTATCTCAGAATGGTTGGAACTGTTTTTGGAAGTGACGGAGGCCATCTTTATTTATATGACTGGAATTAATGAGGTAGGTGTTAGTACCTTAGAGGAGGGGGTTACTAACCGTGAATCGACCCTTGCAAACACAACTAGGTGAGCACAGAGGCACATCTCAGAACAAAGGGAGCAACATCACAACAACCCAACTTTCCCCTAAGCCTCCTTCGTCAAGCACCACACTCCACACCCAATGGCCATCTCCCTCTCTCTAATCACCTGCCCTAACTGCACCTCACCCATCAGGCAACATATCCAACAATTCTACACGTCAACGAACCCCAATTACTTCTGTGGTTGTCACACCGCTGCCTACCACACCCTCCCCCACCTCTCTCTCTCTACCACAACACAGGGGTGCCGCGTACCACACTGCCTGCTGAGAACATTCAACTAATACTCGTAAAGTCACGAATTCGATTCCCAGGCACGGAGAAACATAGGGATTTTTTTTTACATCCACAGCTGAACCTATCTGCCTGGCAATAAAAATTGGTACCTGTGTATTAGCATACTCTTTTGAGTTGCACCCAGGCGGAAAAAAATGTTTTACAAAAAATAACAACCTGGGTGGATTATTATATCCTATGTAAGAAAACATTCCAGTTTTATGTAAAAAAAACTCCAGTACCAGCTGGAAGTACTCCAGTGTTGCGTAAAAGGTATCCAAGGAACTAATGATGGTAATAAGAAAACAATATTCCACCCCATCTACACTTCAGTGAGAGATGGCAATTCCCAAGACTTAGTAACTCTAGTAACTGCAGCTCTGCTGGAACGAAACCTTTGAAGCTGCCGTAGCTGGTGAAGCCTTACTGGAATACTTGACAATAATCCTCATTGCTTTACTTAAGTGTCCCAGTTCAGGCTGACAGATTTTACAACTCATATGAGTCTCATCCTGCGCGATAGAATGTGACAGGGAAACAGTTATATTTGTTCCCATTGTGTAACTATTATATAGAATAGGGTAGCAGCACAATGCGGTTGTATTTAATTTAAAAAATCTACTCTAACACCACAGACAGACAGACAAACAAAACAAACACACACACACGCACTAAGGTATCCTTCCGGCCTGTCTTCGAGTACACAGCACCAGCATGGAGTCAACACTTGAGGAAATACATTCAGAAGGTGGAGAAAGTACAGAGAAGCGCAATTAAGCAGCTTCTAGAAATGAGAATACTGAATTATGAGTGGCTTAAAAAAACTGCCAACCTTGAATAGAGATTTACGAGGGGAGACATGATAACGACGTATATTCCATAGAGCAGACAAGGACCGACACTCCGAAGTGCGAGGAACATTGTCAGGAGAGCACAGGTGAAAGCTAAGAACGCAGATGAGATACAGTAGTCCACAGGCCGTGCCAGGTAGGTTGCTTGCCACCATCTAGGGTGATCAAAGTTCATGGTACCTTTTTATTAGAACTATGTCTGTAGTTTTAGAAAATATATGACCTGGCCTAAAGTAAATCTTTACTACATTCCCAAGCTCAGTGAGTTGGGTCCCATGTGAGGTCATATTTCACCTTTATGAATCTTCTGTTGTCCTATTATTTTTAATATATATATATATATATATATATATATATATATATATATATATATATATATATATATATATATATATATATATATATATATATCACAGAGGTAGACCCAAGAAAAATTCCACTGAAAACGAGAAAATTTGTGCACAGGTTAGCAAAAAAATCGTAGAGGGTAACACAGTGGGAGCAATCAGAATAATTACAAGTGACGACACTGCAGCTCCCAAAGATGAGACCCAAGCACTATGAGAGAAGCACCCAACAAGGGACACCATAGTCGTCAACAACAACCCTGAGAAAGACCCCATCACTGAACAGTTAATTTTGCCAGAATCAGAAGTCTATAAGGCGGTAGTGTCATTTCCAGCAGGATCTGCAGGAGGTTACACTGGAATTCGACCACAACACCTCAAAGAGATGGTAAATCCAGTACTCGGCGCATCTGCATCAATTCTTCTCACCGAGTTAACAACTTTCGTCATCAACTGTCTGGCTGGACGGATCCCAGAAGAAATTAAACCTTTCTTTTTTGGAGCCTCATTATGCGCTTTGAAGAAGAAGGAAGGGGGAATCAGACCCATTACTGTTGGTAACACCCTTCGCCGCCTAGTTGCCAAAGCAGCAGTATGAAACATTCGCCTAGAAGCTGCCAGTTTACTCCAGCCACACCAACTGGGCTTTGGGGTCTCTCAAGGCAGTGAAGCCGCAGCTCATGCGGCAAGGGCCTACATCAGGGACCTACCAGAAGACAATGCCGTAGTCAAACTTGACTTTATAAATGCCTTTAATATGGAGAAGAGAGATGTGGTCTTGCCGGCGGTTCAGGATCGGTTTCCCAGTCTTTTTCCCTTAATTTCAGTTGGCTACAGAAAACCCTCAATATTTTTGTTTGGCGAACATGAATTTCCCTCATCAGAGGGTGTTCAGTAGGGTGATCCACTAGCTCCACTTCTCTTCTGCTTGGCAGAGCTCAACATCTGGTACCTGGATGATGGCACTCTGGCAGGAACTGAAGAGTCCCTGTTAGAATACCAACAACTGGTGAAGACAGGGAGAAGCCTTGGGACTCATCCTCAATCTCTACAAGTATGAAATCCTCACAACGAATCAGGAAATATTCAATGCCGTGCGAACAATACTCCCGGAAGTCTCTACTACCATTCCATCCATCAGCTGGGTCACCAGGCCATCGACGCGGTCCTCAAGGACAAACTGAATGACATGAAGAGAATGGAGGAGACAATAAGCGATTTTGATGCCCATGATGCCCAGTATCTCCTCACAAGGTGTCTTACTCTGCCTAGACTCACTTACTTCCTGAGGTGTGCACCCTCTTTTGACAACCCAACACTCAACGAATATGACGCACTCCTGAGATCAACCTTTAAGAAGGCACTGAATCTGTCACTAGAAGATCAGCAATGGGATCAGGCAACCCTCCCAGTGCGACTGGGAGGAATAGGGGTGCGCAAAGCAACGCAGGTAGCTTTACCTGCATTTCTGTCTTCGTGTTTGGCTTAAAGTGGATTAGACAAGAAGATTGTCCTCGAACACATGAAAGACGCTTTAGGAGCTCAAGACCTCAGGTTCACTGAAGCAGCCATGCGGTGGGACA
>WNWK01001462.1:195000-279661 GCA_009830355.1 Cherax destructor | reverse complement strand
CTCTGTCTGCCCTTTCCCTGTCTCTGTTAAAAAAAGGCACGGTCCATATATCTTACCTGGGGTCCCCCACAATCAGAATATTCTTACCTTGATTAGCGGGGGGTCAGTGGTCCAACCTCACTGCCCACTAAAGTACCTCGTCCTGGAGAACAGAGAATCGATTTCCTACCTTCACATCTTCTCTATTAACCTTCTTTATCTTCCTGAATTGGAACCACTTCCCACTTAAAGCGGCTGCCACTTTCACTGTTGGTAACCATTTCTTCCTTACCAGCCCCAACCATCTCCCCTCACTCCCACACCCATCTGGCGAAGTTTGCCTCCTTTTTTTCTCCTGAAAAAGTAGAACCTCCTTTTCAACACTTCAACCTGAGATTCTAAAACACTGCAGCTAGCCATGTGCTCGGTATCACCCCACGCTAATTCCCAGACAGCTTAGGACAGGTATGACCACACGTGACCACTGACCTCAGCGTACCTTATGGTACTCCTCATAGAGGGGCACTCCTTGAGTTATCCCTCGAGATATCCCTCACATCAGGGAACTTTCAGGAGAGTTTTGGCAATGATAATTTATGTCGGTTATTTAAACTTAATGCGATATTAGAGTTGTGTGTTCTGTTCGTGTTGTTGACAAGACACGCAAGCAACACCTAGGTATTTTTAACATCAAGACGCCTAGGTGTTGCGTATGTCGTATCAACTCATCCGATTGTTAAGCACCCCAAGGTTATGATACAAAAATATCAGCTGTTCCCGTCCTCACACACCGCCCCGTCCTCACACACCGCCCCGTCCTCACACACCGCCCCGTCCTCACACACCGCTCCGTCCTCACACACCGCCCCGTCCTCACACACCGCCCCGTCCTCACACACCGCCCCGTCCTCACACACTGCTTCGTCCTCACACACTGCTCTGTCCTCACACACTGCTTCGTCCTCACACACCGCTCCGTCCTCACACACCGCCCCGTCCTCACACACCGCCCCGTCCTCACACACCGCCCCGTCCTCACACACCGCCCCGTCCTCACACACCGCCCGTCCTCACACACCGCCCCGTCCTCACACACTGCTTCGTCCTCACACACTGCTCTGTCCTCACACACTGCTTCGTCCTCACACACCGCTCCGTCCTCACACACCGCCCCGTCCTCACACACCGCCCCGTCCTCACACACCGCTCCGTCCTCACACACCGCTCCGTCCTCACACACCGCTCCGTCCTCACACACCGCCCCGTCCTCCTAACATACGGTCACGATCTAAACAACAATCCTCTCTTCTATCAGCCGCAAAGAAGAGGTAATTGTATTACCATTGTTTATATACTTCAAACAAAAGCTTACTTTGAGCGCCTAAATGGACATGTCAAGACTGTCTTCACCACAAAGCTGAAGAGTGTGTGTACTCACCTATTTGTGGTTGCAGGGGTCGAGACTCGGCTCCTGGCCCCGCCGCTTCACTGATCACTACTAGGTCCTCTCTCTCCTTGCTCCATGAGCTTTATCATACCTCGTCTTCAAGCTATGTATGGTTCCTGCCTCCACTACCTCACTTTCCAGACTATTCCACTTCCTGACAACTCTGACTGAAGTACTTCCTAACATCCCTTTGACTCATCTGAGTCTTCAACTTCCAATTGTGACCCCTTGTTACTGTGTCCCCTCTTGAAACATCCTGTCTCTGTCCACCTTATCTATTCCTCGCAAAATATGTATGTCGTTATGTCTCCCCTAACCCTCCTGTCCTTCAGTGTCGTCAGGCCTATTTACCTTAACCTTTCTTCGTAGGACATTCCCCTTAGCTCTGGAACTAGCCTTGTTGCAAACCTTTGCACTTTCTCTTAATTTCTTGACGTGATTGACTAGGTGTGGGTTCCAAACTGGTGCTGCATACTCCAGTATGGGCCTGACGTACACGGTGTACAGTGTCTTGAACGATTCCTTACTGAGGTATCGGAACGCTATTCTCAAGGTTTGCCAGGCGCCCATATGCTGCAGCAGTTATCTGGTTGATGTGCGCTTCCGGAGACATGCTCGGTATTATACTCACCCCAAGATCTTTCTCCTTGAGTGAGGTTTGCAGTCTCTGGCCACCTAGCCTATATTCTGTCTGCGGTCTTCTTTGCCCTTCCATGATCTTCATGACTTTGCATTTGGCTGGGTTATATTCGAGTAGCCAGTTGCTGTACCAGGTGTCCAGCCTGTCCAGGTCTCTTTGTAGTCCTGTCTGATCCTCATCTGATTTAATTCTTCTCATTAACTTCACATCATCTGCAAACAGGGACACTTCTGAGTCTATCCTTTCCGTCATGTCATTCACATATACCAAAAATAGCACTGGTCCTAGGAGTGACCCCTGTGAAACCCCGCTCGTCACAGGCGCCCATTGTGATACCTCATCTCGTACCAACTCGTTGTTGCCTCCCTGTCAGGTATTCTCTGATCCATTGCAGTGCCCTTCCTGTTACACGTGTCTGATCCTCTAGCTTCTGCACTAATCTCTTATGAGGAACTGTCGAAGGCCTTCTTGCAGTCCAAAAAAATGCAGTCAACCCACCCCTCTCTCTCGTCTTACTTCTGTTGCCTTATCATAAAACTCCAGGAGGTTTGTGACACAGGATTTGCCTTCCATGAATCCGTGTTGGTTGTCATTTATAATCTTGTTCCAATCCAGGTGCTCTACCACTCTCCTGATAATCTTCTCTATGACTTTGCATACTATACACGTCAGTGACACTGGTCTATAGTTTAGTGCTTCGTTTCTGTTTCCTTTCTTAAAAATGGGAACTACACTTGCCGTCTTCCATACCTCAGGTAGTTGCCCAGTTTCAAGGGATGTGTTGAAGATCGTGGTTAGTGGCACATACAGCATCTCTCCTCCCTCTCTAAGGACCCACTGGGAGATGTCCGGTCCCATCGCATTTGAGGTATCAGGGTCACTTAGCAGCTTCTTCACCTCCTCCTCAGTTGTGTGTATGTCATCCAACACTTGTTGGTATATTCCTTGTTGATGTCCCACTCTGTTCTGTCTTCCCAGAGTCCTTCCTGTCTCCACTGTAAATACTTCCTTAAATCTGATGTTGAGCTACTCACATACCTCTTGATCGTTCCCTGTGAGTTCCCCACCTTCTTTCCTCAGCCTGATCACCTGGTCTTTGACTGCTGTCTTCCTCCTAATGTGGCTATACAACAGTTTCGGGTCAGACTTGACTTTCGATGCTATGTTGTTTTCATACTGTCGCTGGACCTCCCTCCTTATCTGTGCATACTAGTTTCTGGCTCTTCGACTAATCTTATTTTCCTGGGTCCTTTGCCTTCTGTACTTTTTCCATTCTCTAGTGAAGTTTTTGCCTCCCTACACCTTCGGGTAAACCAAGGGCTCGTTCTGGATTCTTATTTCTGTTGCCCTTGGGAACAAACCTTTCCTCTGCCTCCTTGCATTTTGTTGTTACGTATTCCATCATTTCGTTTACTGACTTTCCTGTCAATTCTCTGTCCCACTGAACCTCCTGCAGGAAGTTCCTCATACCTGTGTAGTCTCCCCTTTTATACTTTGGCTTTTCCCATTCAACTCCTGTTACCCTCTCCACTTGTAACTCTATTATGTATTCAAAGCTCAGAACCACGTGATCACTAGCTCCAAGGGGCCTCTCGTATGTGATGTCCTCAATGTCTGAATTGCTCAGGGTGAACATGAGGTCCAGTCTTGCTGGTTCATCCTCTCCCCTCTCTCTCTCTCTCTCTCCCTCTCTCTCTGGTAGTGTCCCTGACGTGTTGATGCATGAGGTTTTCCAGTACCACATCCATCATCTTGGCTCTCCATGTTTCGAAGCCCCCATGTGGCTCCAGGTTTTCCCAATCTATCTCCCTGTGGTTGAAATCGCCCATAACCAGTAACTTTGCTCTTCCCAAGTGAGCTCTTCTTGCCACCTCAGCCAATGTGTCCTCCATCGCTCTGTTGCTCTCTTCATATTCCTCTCTTGGCCTCCTGCAGTTCTGTGGTGGGTTATACATCACTGCTATGACTACCTTATGTTCCCCAGACTGAATTGTGCCTATTATGTAATCCCTTTCTCCAATCTCGTCCTTGCCTTCCATTTCCTCAAATCTCCATCGTTTTTTTTTATAAGCAGTGCAACCCCTCCTCCCCCTCTGCTCCTATCTTTCCTCAGGATCTGATATCCCAGTGGGAAGATTGCGTTTGTTATTGTCTTTGTGACTGCTATGATGTCTGGGGACTTCTCATAGATTCTTTCATGCCACTCCTCATATTTATTCGTTATTCCATCTGCGTTCATGTACCAAACCTTCAACTTCTTTTCTAAAACTGTGGTCCTGGGAGAATATTGGAGCTGAGGGAGCGGGAGCCCTGACGGAGGCCTATGGGGGGCTGTGGTGGGGATGGGGTTTGTGATGAGGGGGGTGGAGACAGTGGGACCAGTGTGTGGGTTTTGGTTTGGAGTTGTTCAGTTGCATTGAGGTTGTCGTAGTTGGAGACCTTCTGCGGGTGAGTTTGCTCTTCCACCTGGGTCTGGGTTGTATATAAATTGGTCACAAAAGTCATTACGCTGCAACTAGTACATTCGTGGGAGGAGATCCTCCCATTCCTCCTTTCGTCTTTGTACCCTCTCTTTCAGTATCTTGTGTTCTGTCTCGATCGAGGTACACTCTTCGGTACTCCGGTTTGTCCCTCAGTCGTGCGTTCTCCTGCAGGATCTTGGTTCGAGCTGATTCTGCCTTGAAGATTACTTTGACAGGCCGTTTTCTTCCACTTGCAAACCACCCAGTTCTCCGAAAATTTGTCACCTGGGTCATGTCGTCCTCGCCTATAGCTTTTTTCTCTCTTTCATCATAGGTTTCCCCCTTGACTTCCTGGAGCCCATAGACAAAAACTGACCTCTCTCTTTCGTCCTCCCACTGTCTCCCCCTTTGCATCCCCTGAGGTGTTTTAGTTCCTTCCATTGAAGCGTTCCTGCCTTCGATCCCTTCCCTGGCCGAAGCCCCTATGCTCAGTGGTCTCTTTCCTGCTCAGCTGTTCCTGGCCACTGCAGTTGTCTAAAATCTCTGCATAGAGCATAGCTCCTTCATTGCCTTGCCTTCAGACCCCTCATTTGTTCTTAATGTGCTTCTCGTCTTGTCCTGGGCGCCACGTGTGTGTGTGTGTGTGTGTGTGTGTGTGTGTGTGTGTGCGTGTGTGCGTGTGTGTGCGTGTGTGTGTGCGTGTGTGTGTGCGTGTGTGTGTGCGCGCGTGCGCGCGCACATGTCATGCCGAATAGGTAAAACTTGCGAATTTGGCTTAAATAGCAACGCTCTAATTGCCGAATAAGGCAAGCGAAAATTTGTGTAAGCAATAACTTCGCAAAAAATAATTCTGAACCTAACCAAAAAAAATATATTTCATTGTGTTTGTTTATTAAATTATAGTACACTCGTCTAAAATATATTTAGTTGGATTAGGCTAAATTAAATTGCACTTGTTATAATAAGGTTAGGTAAGTTTAAGTTTTATAAGGTTCTTTTAGTACAAAATTATTAATTTTTACATTAACATAAATGAAAAATATATATCTTTAAGCGTATGAGAAAATTTTGGAACGGACTTAATTTTAAACGAGTTCTTACTAATTGACCAGGTTTACCTATTTGGCACGACTATATATATATATATATATATATATATATATATATATATATATATATATATATATATATATATATATATATATATAAAACACACCTCGTAGCAAACAAACGGATCCTGCCAATACCACACGCCGACTGAGTTAAAAAAACAGAGAGCGTGGACGTCGGTGTTGTATGCTGAGGACGGTAAGTATTATACTTTGTGTGGGGGAGATGATGTGGGAGAATAAGAGACAGAAAAGGGGTTTAGAAGAGAGAAGAAGAAAAAGGTTGTGAAAGAAGAATGGGAGAATGGTGTGGAAGAGGAAAGTGAGAAAGGTAAGGTTATGCGAAAAAGAATTTGAAGATAGGTGGAAAGATGAAGAGGTGACTATGAGAGAGAGAGAGACACACACACACACACACACACACACACACACACACACACACACACACACACACACACACACATATACACACACACATATACACACACACATACACACACACATACACACATACACAGAAAGAAAGGTAGTGTTTCTTTGAGTTTCCTCTGGTCATGACAGTGATATGCCAGAGGGGATGAGGAGGGAGGAGTGGGTAGAATGGGAAAGAATGAGGGGGGAGTGGAGAGGGAGAATGGAAGGAACAGTGAGGAGGGGAAGAGAGGGAGACAAGAGAGGACACCAGATTAATGCTCCTCTTGCGTGGTCACCCCAGTGGAGACTTTTTTTTTCTCTCTCGACAGAAGATAGCTTCTTGGCTTTTTTACAAACAGCTGCATAATAGCCGAGAGCTTACGAGACAGCAGATGATAATAGGAGGGAGGGAGGGGAAGAGGATGGGGAAAAGGGGAGGAAGGGAAAAGGGGAGAAAGATAAAAGGAAAGGGGGAAAAAAGGGAAGGAAGATGAAGGGGAGTTAAAAGAAGGGTAGTAAAAAAATGGAGAGGAAAGGGAATGAAAGGAGGGAGGGAGATTGAAAGGGGGAGAAACGGGAATGAGAAGAGGAAAGAGAATATTAGGAGGGATATGGATATGTGAAAGGAAAGGAAGAGGAGGGAGTGGAAGGAAGGAGATAAAAAGGGGAGGGGAGGGTAGGCAGCATAAGGAGCAGCCTCGACTATTTATCACAGCTCTCAACAGACATTACTCACTCAAACAATTAGAGTATGACGCACCCGCTCCGTCTCCGCCTGTCTGTCTCCCACCGTCTCTTTGTATTTCTATATCAGTCTTTTCCATCTGCCTCCATCACTCTCCACCCCCCCCCAATCCTCCTCCCTCTCCACTGACTCTTCCCTTCCTACATCTACCTCCCCTGCCTACATCCACCTCCCCTCTCTTCTCTATTCATACTGAAACCAATTCTCTCACTAGTAGTCATCCTCGTCCATTATTCACCTACCTACCAACCACCTAAATACCACTTACTTGCCTACCACCTACCTACGTTGTCAGCACCGCCTAGCCAGATATAATGCAGTCTATTTTTATTTTATTTGTGGCTAAATAAACGTTTAGGTAAATTCACCAAACGTAATTTAAAGTTAAGATATTTGTAAGTTATGTAATTCCCAACGTAAATTTATTAAGGTAATTATCGTAAATTGAGGAGAATTTACGTGCCGAACATAGACTCGTTGCCAGACGTATGGCAGAATTTTTTTTCTTCTAATTTGCTTATTTTATATTAATTTTTTTTATAGGTTTATGTAACGTAAACTAAACTAAGTGAACTTAATTTTTTTTTAGAAAAAATGGGGACACCTTTAAAACTGACGTTTAGCCAAACTTTAAAAACTGAAATTATAAAAGAATATGTTGAGTACTGAATAGGAAAGCCGCACATTATCATTGCATTCATTCCGGTGAGATACAAAAATAAGAAAAATATTCACCCTTCGTTAGTCATAATTTTCCTTAGAAATCAGAACCACAGCCTCGTAGTCAGACAGTTCCTGATGAGGGTTTCTGAGGTGCTTGGATTGGAGTATGTGCTCAAATAAAAAACTTATACTCTCAATAATAGCTACATTGTCACTACAGAACCCTGATTAAAAAACAGGACTTCACATTGGAGCTAGATTAAATTAAAACACTAAAACACAACCTTGGTAGCTCTTACCATAGACTGATTCCTCTGGGCATCGTGCGTTGAGCTGCAGCGTATTGCCGGAGTCAGAGTTGCAGCCAACGGTGACGTGGGTGAAGGTCGGGGCGTCGCCTGCACAAGGAACCAGAGCGTCGGGCACGTGGTATCGGCCGAAAGGGCCACATGGGCCCGGGGGACCTCCCGCGGCAACCAGCGTGGTCAAGTTGGCTGTGGTCGGAGACCAGTAGTGAGAGGAACAAGCCTCCTCCGCCGTGAAGGCCAGCTCCCCCGACCTCACCTGCACCACGTGTTCATCCCGACGATAGATCCGTAGACACTGGTAACCGCTCTTGCTGTCAGGGGGAAAGAGACACGTGTTATAACCGTTCTGTGGATTATCCACCCCGTGGCCCTGCCTCAGACTAAACCTCCAAAATTGGAAAACAAATATAGCAGGAATAACAACACGGTAAAAATCTGCAAGATTTACCTGTCAAGGGTACGAGACAGAAATGTGGACTCCAGTTAGAAGTCAAAATAAAGTTTTTCATTTGTACTTTTCTTGTGGAGGGAAGGAGGGGGTATGGGTGGTCCTAGGAAAGGATGGAGGGATGGGGTAAAGGAGGTTTTTGTGTGCAAGGGGTTTGGACATAAAGCAGGCATGTGTGAGCGTGTTATTACAATCAAAACCAAGCGCTGAACCCACAAGGGTCTGTAAGCGTGTTAGGAGTGGAGTCATGGTTTTTGGAACTTGAGCTGTTGGAGTGTGAGAAGAGAAATATTTTGTGAAGGGATTCAGGAAAACAGGTTAGCTGGACTTGAGTCCTAGAGGTGAGAAGTACAGTGTCTGCACTTTAAAGGAGGGGGTTGGGATATTTGCTGTTTAGAGTGACATCTAAACTGTCTCATCTGTGCACCTCTGGCAAGAAGTGATAGTTTAAATGATGGTGAAAGTGTTTCTTTTTCGGGTCACCCTGCCTCGGTGGGAGAGGGCCAGTGTGTTAAAGATTATATATATATATATATATATATATATATATATATATATATATATATATATATATATATATATATATATATATCATGAAGCATTAAACCTATGTGGGTCATTTAGCGCAGAGAGTGATGAAGGCTCAATCTTCCTTCCACTAGAGACGGAAGACACTATTCTTACAGACAGACAGAAAAAAAAAAAGATTTGAAGTTCTGCCATACTGCAAAATATTTAAAATTCATTCTACTTTCGAGGTCCACCTACCATCCAACGGTGACGTGGGCCACGACAGTGACGTGGTCTTCGTCAGCGTGGTCCCGATGGTGCTTGTGGTGGTCCCCGCCGCTGCTACTGCTGCCACTGCCGCCTCCACCACCGCTACTACCTCCTGCACCAGGCCGCCGATGTTCATGGTGCTCTCGATGATTCTCGTACTTGTGGCACACCAGTCTGAAGTCCGTGTGTCCCCGGGTCTGGTGAAAAATACATTTGAATGTAGTCATCGGCGTCGGATCGGTTATCACAACTTGACAACTGTTAGTTGCTGAAAGCTACATTAACTTTTCCAACTGGATGGATGGTTTCCAGTTCATGTATTTTTTATATTTTTTCTCTTGCTGTTATAACATCATCTGAAAGTTTTCTGATCTTCAGAAAAACACTGGATAGTTGAAGAACTGCGAAACCTGGACACAGAATGCAATGAGGGTACAGATATAGCGAAGGAACAAAGATACTAGTATATAAACAAACAATAAGAGGCTATAGGCAAGGTAAGACGAGAGCAACAGTTCAGCGATATATGTAATGGAAATGGAATTGGAGAAATCAAGAATAACTAAAATTATATTAATAAAGTTTCTGATTTAACACGTGAAGGGAAACAAGAATGGGAGAGTAAAATGAGCGGCCAAAACTTAACCTGGTTTTCGCCCTAAAGTGTGGACTGAGGCAAGAGATGTTTTTAAAATGCAACTGGAGAGGAGACAGAATGACAGTAATACAATATTATTATAATCAAAAGAAGCGCTAAACCACAAGGGTTATACAGCACAGTAATACAATAGAATTTTGAAATTACGGCGTGGAAGTCAAGATCGGGAATGGCCTACATAAAATTGAGCAGAGGGGCCCCTGCACTTAACAACTGTTACATGCATTATCCCCGAGTTTGACTGGACCAGCTCTGGCATTAACTCGTACGAAAATATAACATTGCATTGTTCATTAAACTCGTGACAATTAAAAACCCTCCTAAAGACGCGAGTTTTCAATATTTCTAGATTTTTTTTTTGAAAGTTCTAAGCTGTTTACAATTCTCTAAAAGAAAAAAAGATTTAATTTTATTTTTAAGAAAGTTTAAATTTATATATTTCTTTTCCTATAAAACTGGCAACTACGCAGCCCAATTACAAAAATTCTTCCAGTTAAGATACAGTAATACTTAAGTGTTTGAAGACTACCAGAAGAGATATTTTGAAGCCAAACAGCAGATGATTTTTTGGAAGTTACTGAACCCATTCGACAACTATGGCCACTTGGCACCTTAAACATGCCGATAGTTACATGAATCTTGTCCTAGTTATCGTACACCTGTGTTGAAAATTTGAAGTCGATGGGATGAAGCCTTCTCGTGTTTTGAATGAAATAAAAAGGAAAAATTCAGGCAACTAATTAAAGGTTAACCTTCCGGGATACCTATTCAAACATAAAAGCCTAAATAAAATAGAAACAATTTTTTGTAATAATAGCTGCAAAACATTCAACTAGCATCCCATATCCTTCCAGTATTTCATGTTTAATCTCTCTCCCTCTCTCTCTCTCTCACACACACACACACCACAATATATTTGTGCCTATTCAGCATCCTTAAAAATTCTTCTCCTGCGTCACTTTCTCCCCCATGTTAAAAGCTGTTTAAAGACATAATGAAAAGCACGTCTCATTTCTGCCAACGCTTGTGGGGTTTTCCCTGCTATAAATAAGAACAAGTTGAGGGTTTTATGTGAAAAGTTTTAACACTAAACATTTTTAATGTTGTGCTATTACAGCTACTGAGAATTTCTTACAACGCTAAGGCATGTGGTGTCATATAACTGTATTTCTCGAAAGCATTATCGTGCCTAAGGCTTTAAATATAAAATTTTGCGATGCAGTAAACATGCCTGTCTATTTAATGTCTTATAATCTTGCAACAAAGGGAGATCTGTCAATCTTCTAACTTTAAATATATTAATCGTGAAATATTATTAGACCTGTTTTACACTTTCAACACTATAAGATCTACGTCAATCTTGCAGCATCAGCTGATTTTATGGCATTAGACAAACCATTGTATACCTTGTAAAGTTAAGAATATGCGAAATGATTTTGCATCAATAAAAAGTCCTAAACTGCAAAGTTTTTTCTCTGATAATGTCAGCTCAATACTTCTGGCAATACCTGTGACATCTCTGACAGGTTTTAAGGTATCTACTGACCTTTTAGCCCAATTTGGAACCAGACGTTCCTGCAAACCGCCTGGTCATCCAGGCTGTTGGTGCTAGAGTCCCATAGGTCACATAGCCATCACAATCTGGCTGATCAGGAACTTCCAGGAGATAGCGGTCCATTTTCCTCTTCAACTTTTTCCTGTGTTCCGCTAAGATTTCTGCTATCTGCTGTTAGTAGGTTGAAGAGTCTTGGACCATGGATGTTGACACAGTTTCTAAATTCGGCTTATGGCACCTGATAGTTTCACTGGGCTTATTCTATAAGTTATGGCACCCTGCAGACTGGGGACTAGGCCCTTAAGTATCTTCCGTATATACATTATTGTTTCACTGCTCTACGTTCCAGTTTAGATATTTTGTTGATTCTTCAAGGCCTGTATATGATCAATGAACATTTTCTAGCTCTACTGCCTTGAAAAGTGACGTGAGAACACCACTATTCGCAGTGAGGACACCATTGATTTAAAAGCTACCATCATTGGCTATTTAAGACTTAAGATTGCAAGTATTAGATGTGCCGTAGCTCAGTGATAGCTCCTACATCTCATAATAGGAGGAGATGGGTTCAATCTTGGAAGGGTGGAGACAATGTGCAAGGGTCCCTACGCCTCTGTTCACCTAGCAGCAAACTGGTTCCACGGTATTAGTAGACTGTTGTGGGTGGTATCGTGGGATAGGCTTTGAAATTAGCAAAGGCAGGATAACATCTCTCAGCCTGTATGATTAATAGTGCAAAATGTGACACCTCACGAAACCCAAGTATTAAACACTTCATGTCTTCCAATTCTCGAAAAACTTGAATGCCATTTAGGGGAGTAACTTCAATGTCCTCTGCCAAAAAGCTCTGCAATAACGGCTGGCCCCGCTTTACAGCATTTCGCTAATGGAGCAGTTTTCAATTATACCCATTCATTTATTCAGACTTCCTGCAATAAATATATTCACCACTCTAAGCTAAGGACGAAACTATTTTAAGATAAGTAATGTGTATACTGTATATGAACTTTTTAGACCTAACTCTATTGCTCACTGAATATATGATAGTTTAAACGTGTCATCAGGTTTTTGTATACATTTGAAAGTGGAAAAAAAGGCTGTTTCCCTTTACAGCTATTTTTGCTTTAGAGCAGTAGCCCGGAACCTAACCTGCTGTATAAGCGGGGCCCTACAGTAGCCCGGAACCTAACCTGCTGTATAAGCGGGGCCCTACAGTAGCCCGGAACCTAACCTGCTGTATAAGCGGGGCCCTACAGTAGCCCGGAACCTAACCTGCTGTATAAGCGGGGCCCTACAGTAGCCCGGAACCTAACCTGCTGTATAAGAGGGGCCCTACAGTAGCCCGGAACCTAACCTGCTGTATAAACGGGGCCCTCCTATACTATTTAAAACTGAAGAGATGTCAATACAACCCGGGTTCCATTCACAACTCATGAGCTGCGCCTGTTCACACATCAGTAAATACGTATCTAGGCGTCATTCTGCTGCTGTGTATCATATTAGGGAAGGGCCCTAATGTAGGTTAGGTAAACTAAAAAACTTTATATTATCCTAGTCAGCTAGCTACTTTTGTTGCGAATTAAAAACTTTGCTTAATTTTTGTAAGCCGTTTTCAGGAGAGGCAAGTGAGGGGAAAGAAAAGGAATCTCCAGATGATAAAAAAAAAAGGTATATACCTCAATATCCTGGGGTGCGGCAGTTCCGTTGCTGATCCTGAGGGAGGTGTTCTTGTGATAAACGAAGTAACTCTGGCTGTTGTCGAGGGTGTGCCAGTGACGGTGGGCCGTCAGCCAGCCAGGGAACTTGCACTTCCTCCCGTTGTGGGTCACTGGTAAGCAATGGCAAAAAAAAGCATGAAATAAAGATTATCATGCACAGGTAAGCAAAGGCAAAACAAACATGAAATAAAGATTATCATGCACAAACATTTCAGAGCACCAAGCAACACTATCAACGACATTCCAGACTCTACACCCAAGCCTAGTTTGATACACAGTGAGGCCATAATCTATGGGAAGTTAAGGAGGACCTGTTTGTCAAGTGTTAACACAACAAGGCTGTGTAACAACCGAACCTGGCAATAAGATGCATAACAAACCCGTGTGGGTGTGGGAGGGTTACTC
The DNA here is from genome assembly GCA_009830355.1 of Cherax destructor. Classification (NCBI taxonomy): domain Eukaryota; kingdom Metazoa; phylum Arthropoda; class Malacostraca; order Decapoda; family Parastacidae; genus Cherax; species Cherax destructor. The sequence continues at coordinate 266,330 of WNWK01001462.1, read as the reverse complement.
CATTAGAACTTTAGTTCAAAGATATTTATTAATCGGAAAATAATTCTTCAAATTCATTGCCATTGACAATGTATTTAACTCCTCGTAAGTGCCAGAAAATGAAAAGTATTCTGTAAACTGAATTATAATGATGAAACATAAGAAATAAAGTCAGTTTACAACATTTTATTTCTTGTTTTAAAAGAAAAGTAATGAATGATGTCCTCAGAAAATAACTCTTTAAATCATATCTAAACAAAATCATAATTTATGTAAAACAGTTTAATTGTTTATGAAGTTAACAAACTAATCATGTATTATTTTTAATAGCAAAACTGTCAGCTTATAAATAATGTTTTGTGCCCTATACAACAAAATTTATTTATGATTGGTCAATAAAACTGCAAATTATCAAGTCACAAGGTCTTAAATAAGATAAAAATTAATTGGAAAAATACAATTTTTTTTTTACTGTTTTTTTCAATGAAACTTATGAACAATCCTAGTAGGAATAAAAACACTGGTAGCAGATCTTAAGAACGTTTCGCCCAAGGCTAAGCGGTACAGTCTAGCCTAGGGTGAAACATTAGAAGAATCCTCTACTACCAGTGACTTTATCCCCACTTATAGACTATTGCCCCACACTACCCACACTGGCACTTGTAGACTATTGCCCCACACTACCCACACTGGCACTTGTAGACTATTGCCCCACACTACCCACACTGGCACTTGTAGACTATTGCCCCACACTACCCACACTGGCACTTGTAGACTATTGCCCCACACTACCCACACTGGCACTTGTAGACTATTGCCCCACACTACCCACACTGGCACTTGCTACAACGAACAATATAAACTTTTAATCGAGTTGTCATCTAAAACATTAGTCTTGAAAGTAAAGGTACACAACCATACTGTAGTAAACACTGCACATTTTAACAAATCTTTACTAACACAAACTTTGCTCTTTACCGGAGGACAAAATTCTTTAGTCATGTAACCATCCCACTCTTCTAAATTATAATATCTGTTCAAAATATTATAGCGAAATACCACTTTCTCAGCCTTCTGTATACCCAGGTAAACTTGTTTCCACGAATTCAGACGATCTTTAAATTTAGTTTTATAATAATTTAATTTTTATTTCTACATGATACAACTTATGCAGACATAGCAGACATCAATGACATACTACTATATAGAAAGCCCCTTGTTATGCAGAGCATTACGGGCAAATTAGGTTTTGTCCCCAGGATGCGACCTACACCAGTGACTTAACACCCAGGTACCTATTTACTGCTAGGTGAACAGGGACAGAAGGTGTCTTAAGGAAACACGTCCAAATGTTTCTACCCGTACCGGGGATCGAACCACGGGGCCTCCATGTGTGGCCTTTAGGCATGTAGATGAGTTTGGATGACTAGTAAAGTTTGTGTTTGAGATGGAACAACAGAAATAAAAAAAAGCAAATGTAGTGTTTATGCTTAACAGCATTTTTAAAAAGTTACAAAAAAAAGGCTAAAATTACTTAAAATTATTAAAACCAACATATCAAAACTAGGAAAAAATAAACACACATTTTTTTTTGGCAACGCTGCGAAGAAGCACATCGAATATAGTAGAATAAATGGTGTTGAAAATACGAAGCAAAACTCCATTAAGGCATTAAAATCTGTAGGTGAAAAAGATTCATAGAACAGCGAAATCCTTCATTAGAACAACACTGAGATCACGAAGAGCTTTATGACGTTGATGAAGTGCCCCTTGAGCGAAACGTTGTAAAAGTTTTTTTTTTTTTCGTCCACCTATTGGCTCGCAGTTTCTTCCGCTAACAATTATAGTTTAATTATCACATCAATATAGATCACTTGTCACAAAAAGGGAAATTATTTATAACTGATGGTATGTGAGGAGCGTCGACCCCCCCCCCCCCCCCATCATATCTTCCTATCATCCTCTTTTAATTTCAAAACATTAATATTCAATCTGAAATGGTGAAAATATTAATCAAACACATTTTCCACTGCAAATAAATAAGGATAACTTACTTTCTTATTTCCGTTTATGAAAAGTTTTTTCATTTCCCAATAAACTTATATTACAATATATATTTATTACTTATATAGTAAGTAGTAAGTGTAATGAATGAGCTTGAAATACAATGCACAGTAAGTGGGAAAGACTTTAGATCTTCTCAGGACATTTATTGAATTACTATCAATTTTTCAGTGACAAATCGCCATCATCAGCAATGATTTCTGCAACTTGGGGGGGAAGTGACGATCCCGTAAGGGTTTAACGCGCCTCGGGAATTGGAAGTAAATAAGTTTGAGCCATTGAAGGGGAGGGTGGCTCCAATTCCTTGAATCAAGGCTTTCCCCGGCATCAAGGGTATGCGTACGTAACTGCAAGCATGATCGTTACCTTTGGTGAGTTTCATAGTCTTGCTGCCTTCGTGAGCAGAGATGAGGCCTTGACAGGTAGCGTCGGCAGACTGTGCCAGGTTCCAGGTCTGGGTGTTGCCCTGGTGGTGCGGGTGCTCGTAGATGAAGCAGCGGTAGCGGTCCTCGTCGCTGTTGGCGTGGATGTGGTTGACCTTACCTACCAGGTAGTGGTTGGAGCCCTCCTTCCACGACGCCAGACATACCAACTCCTCCACTAGAGGGATTAGTGAGAAGAGGTTTAGATTTTTACGTAAACACGGGTGATAGCAGTGCTAACTTGTTAAATATTTACTCTGTGTGTGTGTGTGTGTGTGTGTGTGTGTGTGTGTGTGTGTGTGTGTGTGTGTGTGTGTGTGTGTGTGTGTGTGTGTGTGTGTTATATGGTTAACTAAAGTGTAATGAACACTTGTCAGTTCTTAATAAGAACCCACAGGGTGACAGAAATACGTTAGATTAATTGGTCTGTATATTTCGATCCTCTTCGAAATATAGAAACCAATTAATCTTTGTATTTCTGTCCCTGTGTGAGTTATTATTGAGCATATGTATATATATATATATATATATATATATATATATATATATATATATATATATATATATATATATATATATATATATATATATATATATATATATATATATATATATATATATATAATATGGATGGATACATAATACCTGTTTAAATGATCTGAGCCACAGTTTTTATGTAAAATATAGTTTTCCTATCTTATTATCGGCACAAATAGTTTTTGAGTTCGACGCTCTAAAACTCATTATCATTGCTATTATTAATCAGATACATCACAGGCCGGATTATACTTATTATAATAGTGATGAATAGCGCTGTACTTGTGGGGTCATTCAGTGTTAATGCCAGAGAGGGGGAGGGAGAGAGAGAGGGGGAGGGTAAGAAGTAGGGGAGGAAGGGAGACTGACTGACACACTACATAACAGGGAACACCCAGTACACTAATCTGCTTCTCGTTCGAAAAATATAGTACAAATGCATTCCAGTATTTTAATCATTAGTACGAGTAAATATATACGATAGTCACAGTCCATCATGCTTGCGTAAACTGTCAGCAAAGCAAAGCATCAAGTTACAAGTGAACAAACAGAACAAGAAAACAATTCAAGTATCATCAATTACTTAATGTGTTAAGAGAATATCTGCACGATTAAGAAACACAAAAGAAACTACGAAATTATCCATTATTTATGAGGGGGACTGATTAACTAAATATCAAAATTTTGTTTTCAGACAGCAGATTAAAAAAAAGTATATATTTCAAGAGAAGTTGTAGTTATCACGGGGAGCGCTAAACCCGTGGGGATTATACTGCGCTTGTGGGGGAGGGGGTATAGAAGGCATTCAGATCCAATTCCCTAGATCATGAGCCCACTCACCAGCATCAAGGAACCTCCCTTGAAGGGGGGGGGGTTAAACCGTAGTGAAAACTATTTTATGCAAAACACTACCAGAATTTTGTTTAGGCTAAACACTAGTAGATAATTATTTAGGCCAAACACTAGTATAAATTTTAGTCCAAACACAAGCAGAAACATTTTAGGACGCAATTGTTAGGGAAAGTGTAGCAAAACACTTACCGAAGCTCTCTGAGCCAGGGACGTCAGCACAAGCCTGGTGTCTAAAGAGCAGCCTGGAGTCCTCGGCACAGGAATCCACCTGTAAGAGGAGTACACGAGAGGGTTTAGTTTGACCAAGTATTAAGTGTGAAACAATAAGTAAATTTATCAAATGTTATGATACTGAAAATCGAATTTGTTATACTAAGGCGAAAATGAAATGTTACTTTTAAGAGTAGCGAGATTATTTTTAGGAGAGAGAGAATTTAAATGAGCGAGCGAGTTTCTTTGATGAAATACGTACATATCTATAATGGTCATACTAAAGGGCAAGCTTATTTTGGATGCTCTGTCTTGGCCGCGTTGCTTTTTTTTCTATTTATGGTTCCATATTTTAGGCCTATACTTAGATTTAAAAACATGAGAATCAAGGAGAACTGCAGCAGGTCTACCGGACCCATACTAGGCAGTAATAGTGGTAGAATTACCGCCAAACTATTAGGTAACAGGACATAGATGCAACTAATGAGACATTTTAATGTGGCAGCCTTTCGCTCTCCAGGAGTTCTTGTCAAGCCGGCTTGATAATATATACATGGATGATACTTGACGCCTGGTTCCATAACAACACACTTGAGAGATATGGAAGGAAGTGTAAAATACCCAGTGAAAGGCAATGTCACCAGGGACCCTGATTACTTATCTTTCTACCAGAAAATATCAGAAACACTGCCGGAATCAGTAGAGAAATCTTTAAGAGGAAACAGCAATAGCCTGGTTGACCAGGCAAGCACCAAACTGCTGGAGTAGGGTTTGACCCTTTCTCATGGATATAAAAATTGCCAAAGATTTCAGAGTTATGCCTTTAAGTGGGACCTTGAACAGCTTTACCAAGCAGTTGCTGATAGCCTGGAGGTGGTGCTTACGTTGGAATGCATGCTGCTAGAACAAATAGCCAGGCTGATTAAGCCATCAGTCAGGAGATCTAGGCCGGGTTGCAGGGGCGATGTCTAACAGGAAGTAAACAGGCTGACACTGTATCACAACATAACCAGATACTATGATCAGACAGGATTACCTTACTCCATCCCTTCATTCAACTCAACTTAACTGCCTATCTCCTCCCTTCCTCTTTCCCTCCCTCGTTCCATCTCCCTTCACACTCTCCTTCCCTCTTCCATCTCTCTCCAATCCCACGATCTTCCACTTTCCAAACACAAACATCATCTTTGTATCCGTCTGTAAACAACAACACCGGGCTTCCCGAAAAGTTTTTTTTTAACAAGACCAAAGGCATCATCACCAGGTAATGGAGGGATGGGAGAGGAGGAGGAGGAGGCTACATCTTGGTTATGGGTGTTGATGGGAAGGGGCTTGGGGGCAAAATTAACAAATAACGCCGCCATAACGACCGTAATTGAGTTCCTAAAATAAGTATCTTCACGTAGCCCACGTTATCCAAAATAGCAAACATGTCACGACTTGCCTGGGAGGAGAGAGAGAGAGATAGATATAGAGAGAGAGAGAGCGATAGAAATAGAGAGATAGACAGATAGAGATATAGAGATAGAGATAGATAGAGAGATAGATATAGAGATAGAGATAGATAGAGATAGAGATAGATAGAGATAGAGATAGATAGAGATAGAGATAGATAGAGATAGAGATAGATAGAGATAGAGATAGATAGAGATAGAGATAGATAGAGATAGAGATAGATAGAGATAGAGATATATAGAGATAGAGATATATAGAGATAGAGATATATAGAGATAGAGAGAGAGATAGAGATAGAGATAGAGATAGAGATAGAGATAGAGAGAGATAGAGATAGATAGATAGATAGAGAGATAGACAGATAGATAGAGAGATAGACAGATAGATAGATAGATAGAGATGGAGAGATAGAGAGATAGACAGATAGAGAGAGAGAGAGGAATTACCTTTACCTTTGATGCATTTTCTATATCCGGTGCTAGGCCCTGGCAGGTGTCACTTGACCTGTACTCCCTGGAGCGCAGGCGAGAGAGATCCATCATAATCTACACTTGGAAAATCCTAGAGGGACTGATCCCAAATCTGCACACAAGCATCGCTCCCTATGAATGCAAAAGACTAGGCAGACGGTGCAACATACCCGCAATTAAAAGCAGGGGTGCCTTGAGTATACTAAAAGAAAAGTGTCCGGGGCTTAAGACTTTTCAACAGCCTCCCACCATGCATAAGGGAAATTACCAATCAGACCCCTGGCTGCCTTAAAGAGGGAACTGGACAGATACCTAAAGTCAGTGTCCGATCAGCTGGGCTGTTGCTCGTACGTTGGACTATGTGCAACCAGCAGTAACAGCCTGGATGATCAGGCTCTGATCCACCGGGAGGCCTGGTCAAGGACTGGGTCGCAAGAGCACCGACCCTCGGAACCACGTCCAGATAATGTAAAAGTCTGACTTGTCAGAAAATTGGATCGCGATTAGCGCACGTCTTCATGTCTTGCGATGAACGACGACACTCGGGTTTAGAGCTGCATGGAAAAAAATACACAGAAATGAAAAAAGAAGGATATTCCATAAGAATGGGACACGTGTTGAATGCCCTGCTTCCCAGGTAATAATGGGAGCATAACGCAGATTTATTACTTAACTTTTTCTTGAACTCGTTGTTGAGGCCATGTTACCAATGTTGACCCACGAGTATATTAATATGGAGGGACTGGTCCCAAATCTCCACACGGAAATCGCTCCCTGTGAAAACAGTTTCAACTGCTTCCTAGTACAGTGGTCCCTCGGTTTTCGTGCATCTCCAAACTCGAACATTTATGTAAGTGTATTTTCGTAAGTGCTGTTGCAAGTGTATTTTTGGGGGTCTGAAATAGACTAACCTATGTGACATTATTTCTTAAGGAAGTATATTCGTTCGGTAATGGCACTTGAGCAGCATTCTGGAACGAATTTTCGGCGAAAACCGAGGGACCACTGTATTCATAAGGGGGATTACCAATAGACCCCTGGCTGGCTGTCTTCAAGAGGGAGCTGGACAAACACCTACCTAACCAGCCGGGCTGTGGTTTGTACGTAGTTTTGCGTGCTGCCAGCAGTAACAGCCTGGTTGATCAGGCCCTGATCTACCACTAAGCCTGGTTATAGACCGGCCCTCGGGGGCATGGACCCCCAGAATGCCCTCCAGGTATGCGAGAGGGTAAAAGTACCACTACTGACTATAGGCGCATCTCGCATGCTTACGTCCTTTAATTGCTTAGACTCGCCTAAGGTGATGCTCCCCTGGCGCTATATGTTCGCAAAAATGCACCTTATAAACCCTATACACATTGGTACGTGTGGGCCACCAGCAGCAACAGCCTGCTTGACAAGTAAGCACCAGAGGAGCCTGGCCCATGGCCGGGATCAGGGTTCAGAAAAACAATCGGAACTCATCAAAGGTAAAAGATTTAATATTTTAAAATATTGTCTTTAAACAAATTTAACACAGCTGTCTCCAACCAAGGCAAGGGCGACACCCCCCCCCCCCAAAAAAAAAAAGACGAAGCACATTCACCGTCATTCACTCAGTCGAAAAGAACGAGAAATTTTATATTTATACTACTAATTCAATTGTTCTGCCAGAAGTGTGTTTCAAAAATATACTTTAAGATCCTTTAATTGAATTTACCTACTCTTCTATTTTCATGTCATCACTGCAATCACTGCCTTATTTGTATCTCATAGGCAGCATTCCACTTCCCTGTCATTTTTCTTATAACTTTCAGCTTCATAGTTTTTAAATTTCTTTACAGACGAGTATTTATTCACAAAACCATTTTGAGGATTAGATTTCGTTTGAGTTATATTAAGAGAGATTCTGGCAATAGGTGAATTAGTTGAAATTCATTATTTTATTAATATGGTGGTTCAGTGTTAAGAGCATCAGCCTGAGTTAACTAGACATGATGTTCGTTCGCCCTGGCGAGGTATCGGTGATTGCCAGCAAATAAAAATCTCAAGAACCAATCAAGTTTGCCCGCTTGTAATATACGGTTGCGTTACTTTAAAACCCGGGAGGCAATAAAATAACTGTACAGCTGGAGCCGAATGAGTTTAGGAAATGGGTGAATCAACGGAAATACAGTTCCTATTGCTTTTGCAATGTTGTGGGTCAGTGGTGCTGCTTCAGCCTAGTGTTTACTAGACAGAATTTTCCCGAGCTGTGGGTTCTGTGACCAGGGATATGCGATATAAAGTTGAAGCAAATTCTAACAGAATATATACTGTAGGTAATTCCGGCCGATGGAATATTCTCACAGCCTCCACAACATGACCAGCTGAAACTGTGGCACCACAAACCGTTAGGTTGGGATAACCTCATCATGGAAGACATATCTGCATCTACAAGAGAATACGCAACATCCCCAAAGATCAATTGCCTTGCAGTTGTGAGTGTACATCACTCTGCTGGTATTCTCCTAACAACTCCATCTCTGCAACTGCCACACTTCTCGACCCACTGACACTGTAATCACAGTAGATAATAAAAATTCTTTTGATTTTTAAGACTGTCACAACAAATGAGAACAGAATTCTCAAAGAAACGTATATATTTGTAAACAGAATTGCGTTAACAGCAAAGTGGAAGGTGAACAGTATGGCCTCCATGGAATGAACAGTACAAGTTCCAAACGATGTGATAACAGGCACAACGAAATCAACTCCATTATTAAGAAAGAACCTATACTCTTATTGTCCCATATCCCTGGAGGAACGGAAGACTGCTGATGTGATACCATAGATGTGGATCTACTCTGACATTTATATTGCATTTAGTGTCCATCAGCAGGATTGTACTACTGATCATAAGGAAACTCTAAGTTTATTTATGTAATACACTGATGGTTGCAAAAGGATCTGAGAACCTTTCCCACTCTAGGAAATTGTTACTAACTTCATCCAAAAATAAGGCTCCAGGGTCATTAAACTACTTGCGCCGAAGGCTGCCACATTACTTTTCCAGTGCCTCAGTGTAGCGTCCAGGAGAGAGAGAGAAAAAATGTCTGCTTAATCCTTGATTACCAGCCAGCCTCTGAGGAGTTTCGAGAGCTCCAAGACTTAATTTAAAAGTTGACACATTTTGTACCTAATTTTATTAAGTCCTCAAATAAAACTGTACTAATAAATATAGCCTCGTGTTTAAAAAATGGAGATGAGAGAGGATAAGCTAAATACTGGAGCAGTTTCAGAGACTTACACTTATAAGACTCCTGCATTTCCGAGAAGATTCTATACAACGTTAAGCCAGATTATCAACTTCTGCAGACTATACCAAGTTTAATATGAAGAATAACCCCCCCTCCCCCCCACTGAACTAATCCTGACATACCACCCCGGTAACTAATCCCCTCAGGTTAACTAATTCCCTCATATTTATATCAAAATATTTAGTATGGCTTTACCATAATCGGTCGCACCGTCCCCTATTCCCGTGAGGGGCTTGCGATCCGACCACCAAATACGTAAAGGAAATGTTAGCTAATTCCTCCACGTTAACTAATTCTTTCATATTTGCTTCAGATTAGCATCTTTATCGGTCGCTCCTCACTAAAATATGCCAGTTACGGTTTGCAGCAAATTTTTCGGTTAGGTTGGGATGGGTTGTCCTCTATCGATAAAAATACTAACCAGGTTGGGATAGGTTATCCTCTATCCATAAAAAACAACTTAACTGCAGCATATCACAACGACAAATATGAACAGAAAATGGGCACCCGACAAGCACGGTAGAAATATCTATTGAGAAACTTACAATGTCTTTAAAACAACAGTGAAATGAAAACTGTGATATAGAGAACGAATTGCTGTATCCAGTAAGTAAATCTGTTTCGTTTTCTTTGACGTTTATTCACGACTAGTTTCGGAGTTAACCTACTCCGTCAGGAACTGTACAAAATCGAAGAAAAGAAAATATAAGAACCGGATCTAAACATATGCTAAGCATCAAATTAATAAATATATAAGTAAAAGAAAAAGAATAGAATATAAATGAAAGTAGGAACACATTAACTCTACTAACCGTTTATTATTACACAGGGAAGGCTTGTCTCTAACGGTGGGGATAGAGAGAGAGACTGAGAAAGAGACTGAGAAAGAGACTGAGAAAGAGACTGGCTTGGCCTGTGGCTTAGCGATGTTGTATGACCCTAAATGGGGGATTACTCATCTGCCTATTTGTTCTAAAAGCTCTGCCCCAGTGCTCCAAGTTACGGACCTTCGGCTGACGCTTAATTTTATCAATACACGTAACATTAAAGCAATGACAATTATATTTTTAGACTACAAAAGATTGCAATTCAAAAGGTGTACTATCTCTAAATTAAAAGAAACGTTGTATACTGTATTCATGCTTAAATATAACGATCTCTCAGCAGGGGATAAAATTCTTTCAACTTTATTAGCTTATATTTTAAAGAAAAAGACATTTTTCGACTAATATTTCCACTTCTTTCCATGCAATCATGATGAAAGAGCGCTTACACAATCAAAAGCTCACAGCAACTTCATTCCCTTCCCCTCCCCTGTGGCTGTGTACGATATATATATATATATATATGTCGTGCCGAATAGGTAAAACTGGTCAAATAGCAAGACCTCATTTAAAATTAAGTAGTTTATAAAATTTTATCTTATACGTTTAAAGATATATTTTTTTAATTTATGTTAATGTAAAATCAATAATTTGGTAACAAAAAAAAATCTTAGAAAACTTATAACAAGCGCAATTTAATTTAGCCTAATCCAACTAAATAATTTAATAATAAACAAACACAATGCAATATATTTGTTTTCGTTAGGTTCAGAATGATTTTGGCGAAATATACGAAATATATATATATATATATATATATATATATATATATATATATATATATATATATATATATATATATATATATATAAAATAACAAAAGAATGGATGGGAACTCAAATTATGGTTGATGCATATTACAAGCCCAATGTTATAACCACTCAGCCACAGAGCTTACAATAGAATGACTTTACAACCCTTTCTTCTGTGAAATGATTGCATCAGCAGCACCAACTGTGACCCTACTGTCTTATACCAAGCAGCACTGTATGACCCTGCTGGTTTAATAATAATGTCTCATGCCAAAGCCCCAAAAGATTTCATGGTACATCTTTTCTCTTACTCTTCAAAGTCAGATAGACTATAAACCCAAGATAATCCGCAATGAACAACTTTGAACACAGTTGGTGCCGCTGATACATCCATGTGACTGAGGTGTTGGTTCTAAAATCCTGGTATGATAAGCTCATGGATCCTAGTTAAAGACCCCGTCCATTATTGTTTATTCATTCTCTCTCTCTCTCTCTCTCTCTCTCTCTCTCTCTCTCTCTCTCTCTCTCTCTCTCTCTCTCTCTCTCTCTCTCTCTCGCACACGCACACGCACACGCACACACTCGCTCGCGCGCGCGCGGGGATCCTATGTATATTTGCCTGAAAGTCGTCGTGATTATTTATTCAAATTATTTCAGTTGCTGCGAGGGAGGATTTTAATATTGGATTACTTTAATTTTATTATTAGCTAGAAACTTTCTAATTCATGTTACAGGGAAGAAACTCGTATTTTTATATCACTTTTCCATAATATATATATATATATATATATATATATATATATATATATATATATATATATATATATATATATATATATATCATACACACACACACGCACACAGACATGAACTATTCTTCACTTATTTTTTCTTTTCTGGCCAAATTTTATTTTCCCTACCGTCCACCCGCTAGCTAAAACCATTTGCATTCAATATTTTTAATTGTTAATACAATCAATACTGTTTGTTTTCACGGCACGTATAAAATAACAACATACAGGGTTTTTAAATACATTTGCAAGAGCTTCCCCTCCCACCACCTCCTCTCTCTCTCCCTCTCTCTCTCTCCCTCTCTCTCTCATATCTTTGTTTATACGTATGCGTGAGTTACAAGCAATGGAAAACTTGCTCACGAAGTGTTAGGATAAAAGTGCACAGTTGGGGTGGAAGACCGCGGTGATGCAAGGGGGGGGGGAAATGAACAGGGAAAAGTAGCCCAAGAAAAAAAACACTCGGTCAAACTTTAAATGTAAGTTGAACCACTTTTGTCTCAGCCGACATGCTACCTCTTGTCTAGTGCCAGAAACGCCAGTCTACGATGGCTATGTGGACCAGCGGGCCGCTAAACGCAACAGTCGGGTATAGCAATCATAAATGAACCTTGGACTCGGGCCTGATGACAGAGCCGAGTCCTCGAAGACAGTTACACTTGTGTCTTGTCTTCGAGACTAGTGACTGTATGTCACCTGGAGGTGCCATAGGAACAAGAGGCCAGAAATCAATGATGCCCATCAATGTGGTATAAGAGGCGGGGGCCAAGAGTGGATTCTCGACCCTCTCATGCAAAACTCGGTGAGTACAACTTGAGTAACACACACACACACACACACACACACACCGGAAAATATTTCCATGTAATCAAATTTTTCACAATACCACAAAACTTCTAGGCAATCCACATTAATAATCAGCTTCACTGCCCCTGCTGCCTCCCACACGTCACCCAGTTATTTGATCGTCCCGGATATCGGTTTCCAATCCCGTTTATAGCAAGTCGTATCTTCCTTCATGCCTCTTAAGATAACTTCAATATTGCTACCTTTTTTTTCAATCATGCATTGACATCACCGCATTTACAAGTTGGCTGATTTACTCTCGCCTTCAATTACGCTTTTCGATTACTCGGCAATATGCGTATTTATTTGTGAACTGATATCGGAGTATTAATTTAAATACATGGAAAATCGGGGATGTATAGCCAGATGATGAAGATAGCAATTGCAAGAAAGTAATCCAAATGAAAAGAAAAATCCAATAGCCATGAAAGATGAAGCATTCCCAGTAATTAGTAACTGCAGGTTAAAATTTGTTCAGGAAAAAAAACGTACAAAATGGATGTAAATAAATATGCAAATTCAGCCGAATTTAACGAATACAAAAGGAACATAAAACATAAATGGAATGGAAGTATTAAACATAAATATGAACTGACAGCAGAAATATATACCTAGAGTAGCATAACTCTATGGGTATATACACCGGGAGGTGTGCATATACATCGAGAGGAGTATATACAAAACACAGGTTGACTTATCAAACAGAATGAAAAGAATATGTGAAAGACCTGTGGGTAATAATTTCAGACAATAAGGAACATGTTGAGAAAGCTAGAAAAATTTGAGGGTGGATAATGAGGGCCTGATCCCGAACCTACTCCGAACCTGAACCTGCGAAACGTCGTATTCAAAAGGATTCTATTCTATCAGTGGCTTTTATCTCCACCCTAACAAAGTACCAGGTGAATGACACGGGCGCCGTGGGCACAAAAAAAGAGCACTGTATCAATATCCGTGGACCCAGACTATTCAACATCTTATCGGAGGATATCAGAAATAGTGCTGGGACAAGTGTAGAATGCTTCTAGAGGAAACCCGACCAGTATTTCAGCCAAGTGCCTGATCAATCAAACTGTGATGGATATGTGGGCCAGTAGACCACCAACAGTAACAGCCTGGTTGACCAGGCAAGCCTGACGCAGTAGGAAAGATCCTCGAAACCGATTACAAGCATATCACAAGTATAAACACTAGGAGTATACTTTCGTGCATATAGACAATGTCCATTTAATTCCCATTACAGCGGATACGCTATTCTTAATCCCTGGTGTAGGCGATGGGCTCTACACAAGGGGCAGCCAAAACGTTGAACGCGATCTATTGGTAGATTGCAGAACAAATTAAATCGCTGGATGACCAACTGGAAGACGGAATGTTTCTGTTGGGTATAACATTCTATTAAGGCTGAGGGAATGAGCCCCTTAAAATTGCCTTTCCTTGTCTGCCACTGTCTCCTGTATAAAATTCACTTGTATATTAGATTGAAAAAAAGCCTGCTGCGCAGGGGATACTTCTTAATATAGATATTCATCAGTGTTTGATACGTTGAACAGCTATCCTAGCCTGTAACATAGGCTAGGATAATGTAAGATAGGCTGGGATAGGCTAGGATAGTGTGGGATAGGCTAGGATACGACAGACGGCTCCAAGATTTAGCAACACTAGAACCTGAAGCAGTATTTATAAGCTTCCCATTAAGATGGTCCCATTAATATGAACAAAACTGCAATCTAGAATACAACTTTGACTGCAAAACGACATTCATATTAAATCCATGATCTCGGTAGGAAACTTTTGAAATCAACTTGATAAGAATAAAATAACCGAATGCCAGGAAAAAGGTGCGATATACTTGAAAACTTTTTTTTAATGAACCTATCTTTGTGGGACAACAGTTTCATACACGAAAAATTTCAGGTCAAAATGCCAATTCATTTTGTGAAATAAATCAGCTGATGGCCGGTTGATGCTAGCAAGCAACACCTGTGATATATTCCTTTGTAAGTACGTCTATTTGCGATAAAAAACAAAAATTCTCTCTCTCTCTCTCTCTCTCTCTCTCTCTCTCTCTCTCTCTCTCTCTCTCTCTCTCTCTCTTTTTATATATATATATTTATATATATATATATAAATGAGAGTGAAATCGCATAGGGAACTCATTGGAATTAATGTTGATCCTGTCTCACTAAAGCCTGGTCGCCCCTGCTGTCCACCTAACTCCTCAAGCCTTGATGCCAGGGGGAAGGGGCTCCTGATCCAATGAACCGGACTTGTCCTTCTCTTCCTTGGTTCGAACTTGAATGCCTGCGTCAATCACAGAAACCAACAGCTATAAATTCCTTAACAGCTGGGGGAAGCCAACAGTCACAGCCTGCTAAATCACATCTACATTTACACGTAGATGGCTGACAAGGGAGCTCGGTGCAGCTGTCGCGGACCTGTTGGGAGGGAGCAGATAGATCATCAACGTAATGGACGGGACGATAGACAGACATGCTGCAACACTGTCAATCTCTTCCACTAACTGGGGCAAGAGGTGACAGGGCGATGGCAGGCCAACGAGGGTGCAGGTCAAAGATGGATGGTAAGGGCTGGGTGGAACACTATTCATGGTGGTGGATGGATCAATGGTAGGTTGAGTGAATGCTTCAATGGTGATTCCTAGATGGATGACTGTCGATGCTGGTCAATGCTTGAGCTGCATAACCCCTGTGGTTTAGCGCTTCTATTTGATTATAATAATAATAATAATAATGGTCAATGGTTGGTCCATCCATCCATGCTCCATGATAGCTGGTCTATCCATCCATGCTCCATGATAGCTGGTCTATCCATCCATGCTCCACGATAGCTGGTCCATCCACCCGTCTTCAACGATAGATGGATGAACTGAAAAACTGTTCAGCCATGGACGACAGTTCACGCTAGCTTCAACACATCTACAATGTAGCACCATACATCAACTTATTGATCTCCCAGTCTCAAGTCAACATTTTCTCTTATTTCCATAGACAGTTATTCAACACTTGGTAATTTTGTCCTTGAAATCAGATAACATGACTAAGCATATTGGCTCATGGAACGCAAATTCTTACTTACGAAGAAAGATTGAAGACCCTTAAATTACATTCACTTGTAAGACGTAGAATGAGGGGAGACATGATCGAGGTATACAAGTGGAAAATGGGTATTAACAAAGGGGATATAAATAAGGTCTTGAGGATATCTCTCCAAGAGAGAACCCGCAATAATGGATTCAAGTTAGATAAGTTTAGATTTAGAAAGGATATAGGAACGTATTGGTTTGGAAATAGGGTAGTTGATGAGTGGAACAGTCTGCCTAGTAGGGTTATTGAAGCAAGGACCTTGGGTAGTTTTAAATTTAGGTTGGATAAATTCATGAGTGAGAGGGGTTGGATTTGAGTGGGAATTGCACATGAGTAAATAAAATTATCAAATCTTATTTCTTGGGTAGCATTGAAAATTATGTTGAACAAATATTCTGTTAGTGGGATGGAATGTGAAGGACCTGCCTAGTATGGGCCAACAGGCCTGCTGCACTGTTCCTCCTTTCTTATGTTCTTATTTAAGGCCGCGCCCATTCATTTCTAAAAAGTGACTCTCTCTCTCTCTGATATAAATACTTTTTTTTTACCTTTATCTATATTATAACTGATAAGGTTACAAATGGCGAAACGTCTCCTTTAATAAATGTCCTCATTAGTGTATGTCTTGTTCCCACAATCTATCGGTATTAACACAGCCGTACTTGTTAAATGTGATAATGTAAGAAATCTCTCCAACCAAACTTAACGAGATATTCAGCCCCCGAGTACCGCATGCTCGATCACCCCTAGTGAATCTTCATATTTAATGTCCATAATGTCAGCCTCAATCAACGAGAAGACAGGGGCTGGTAGGCTACCTGCAGCTCTGTAGTAACGTTTGGATTACAACAGAAAGAATCCAGGTTCAGTCCCACAGCCTCATGGTATGTATGGGCAAGTCTTGTATGTGCTGCTCATGTTTCTCAATAGATAAATAGGATGTATTAATATTGGTAGAATTACCGACAATATGTTAAGTACAAGGACACAAATGCAACTAATGAGACATTTTATTGTGGCAACGTTTCGCTCTCCAGGAGCTTTGTCAAGCCGTTTTACTTAACAGATAAATAGGAGTTAGTCCGCCGTTGAAAGTTGCTGAGTTACAGTGAGTCGGACTTGTCCTGTTTCCTGACGAACCTTACCTAAGCTAGTAATGCTGCTTGGCTAGTTACTAGCTATGGCAGTACAACTAGGTATTGTGACTGTGCTGAATGATGCATGTGTGTGTGTTTAGCGCATCACAATAATAGTAAAAATAATAAATCCTGGGTTAATAAGCCCAAGAAAATCATAATTCTATCAGGTTCATTACATTAGCACGCGTGGCTAAATTTCAAATTTATTTAAAATATATGAATAATGAAAACATATTTTTTAATATTCAGCAAAGCAAATACAGAAATAAAAAAAAAAACACTTTTTCCACAAATCTCTAACACAATGTCCTAAAAATACAAGCAACAAACTTAACATTCAAATGAACACAACGAAAAAAAAATACACAATTCGTCCCTTCCCTTCTTTATGTACGCTATTCAATGCATAAATAATATAGTTTACAAACAGCCCCTCTTGGAGACAATCAGAAGAGACTGTGAAAATCGGCTCTCTGATTCTCCCCTGAGGCTGACATTTACTGCCTGGACACACCTGCACGGTAATTTGCTGGACGAAAACCTTTAAAGCTGCCGTAGCTACTGAATCCATAATGGAATGCTTGATGGTATCCTCATTGCTTTTCTGAAGCCTCCCACCTCAAGCTGATAGCTGTATCACCCATTTGGGTTTAGCATTTGTTTGGAAATATAATAGTAATGGCAATGATCATTAATAATTAATATTATGTTAATGATATGTCAGGGGGTGAGATTTAACTATTAAACACTCTTCACAACTTGGCTAATCTGGCATTTACCTGTGATATACCAGTGACCTGTCTCTAGGGTTCTACCCTCACAGCTCGCTCCCAGACACTGCTTCCTTGTTGGCTACCTGATCAACCAGACTGTTTGGGTTACCTCTGATATACATTTTATGAGTTTCGAGAGTCTTACTACTCGAGCCTGGCCCATGGCCGGGCTCAGAGAGTAGATACTCTCGAAACTCTTCAAAGGTAGGAGCCCGGCCATGGGCCAGGCTCGTCTGGTGCTAGCCTGGTCAACCAGACTGTTGCTGCACAGCCATAGCCACTACAGGTTGCAGGAATTTAACAGGAGATAGTTGTTTTCCCTTTAAAATGTTTACATAGTGCACTGGGTTAACACAATGTTGTGGTTTACATTAAAAAAATGGAATTTGGGCTGTGAATCTCGCCACCTGCTTGGAGGGAGACCGTCATGATCTCTCTTCACAGTGATCTATCGTCTATGCTGTATGCCAGCGGCAACAGCTTTGTGCCTCACATTGATAATCAGTTTCCCGAGATATATATATATATATATATATATATATATATGTGAGCTTTTAAATTCAATTAAGCTCATAATTTGAGCTCATCACTGATTTAGCTCCCACGTTAGCTTCCACTTACCCTTAAAGTCGTCTATCAATGATTAATGTTCTTAAGTATGTTACATAAATAATCAGCATCTTCTCCAGCACTGTCAAAGAAAGTTCCGAAGTGAATAGAAGAAAGCACTCGATTTTCATCAACTGTTATTTATTAATCAAGAGAAGAAAATCTTGAACATGGATTACAAGGGTGGTGGTCAAGAGAGTTGCGTCCCCATCAGTGGCTCGAGGTACATGGCAGGCAACTTTAATGGAAAGATGAGACTTATGGCATTTTATTGGAAAGACATTTCGTTCACCAGGGATTTTGTCACTTGGTGAGGGATAATAAAGTCTTGGACGGATGAAACGTCTTCTCATTAAAATACGATTAATCGCACGCGTCTTGTTAGCATACGTCTCTGTATATTCTATCACTGATGTAAAGAAGATGCGACTGCTTATCAAAATGAGTCCTCGCACGAGAAAATTATCTTTTTCATAAAAACCCTTAAGGATGAGAGGATTTCTGGAGAGCAATTTGAAGAGTGACAATTAAACCTTTGCATTACTAATTTAAGGGAAAGTTAGTCTGTTTCAGGGGATGAAAAAATTTAGGATCTGGAAAAAGGAATGGGAAAGGATTAAGTCAGAAGATGAAATACAAAAAAAAAAATAATTACGGATTTCACACCTGTATTTCCTGACGACTGTCGATCGAAAGATGGGGCCCGAGAGCTGGAGCTCCACAAATGCTAGGCAACAACAACCTTCCAGAGTATCATGATGCTCTGGTGAGGGGCTCTTGATTCAAGGAACTGTAGCTAACCCCTTTACAGGATCAGACCTGATTAATTCCCATTCTCCACGGGTTTATAAGATAATAAATTAATAACAATAAATTAAAAACAGGCGCGAGTATACAGACTTACCTGAGAGACAGGCTGGACACACTCGCCGTAGCCTTTAGAGTAGGTGAAGGTGAGGGGTCCGTGGAAGGGGCAGGTGACAGGCTCAGCACTGAGGCGGAACATAGAATAGAGCATTGCGTCGCCCGTGATGCCCATGCACAGTGCCCGCAGGTCCATCTCCATAGTGTCGTCACAGTACGCTGGAAACAAACACATTTGATATTAGTACAGGTATTACATCAGTTGGTATTATAAGAGGCCTGGTATTATACAAGCCCTGGTATTAGCATTCGCAATTAACCCGATGAACCCTACAGATAACCAAGGAGGAGTGCGTGGAAGCGCTCCTCCTCCTCTAGTAAGAATTTTAATTTTGAGGTAATAATCAGTTGATTTAGGATCTCGCGTGCACACCTAACCTACATCTACCTGCTTGCTGGTCCTCCTGCCCCTTTGTGGCTTGTGGCCTCTTCAAGGGGGGCTCCTTGCAGTGGTGAAGTGACTCTTGGTCTGAGGAATTGGACCTTTTGGTCTTCTTCCTCAGACTGAACCTAATTACCCCCAATCCTACCTTCCCTATCCCATCCTCCACATTCTCCTTTTTTCCCCTTTTCCTCCCCCTCCCCCTTTTCCCATCCAGTTTGCGGCCTCTGGGGTCCTCCCCTCTGACATTGCGGTTTCTAGGTGGGGGGAGGCGTGTTGGGATTTATCCCATTCCGTGGTGTCCCTCGGGGGTGGTGTGGTTTGCATTGGAATCTGAATTGTCTGAAGGTGCCCTGCTCCCTTCCCGGATGTCAGAGAAGTGGACAGGGTGCACTTCAGATAATGGGTGTATCTCCTGAAGCTGCCTGTCTGTTCTGGGAGGTGGCAGCGGAAGAGGTATGTGGGTTTCCAACTGCCCTTTCTTTTGTCCACCGAGGTGGCTGGTAGATGTGAGGCTGCTATTCCTGAGCACTGGTTTATCTGAGGTACTACTACTAAACGTCAAAGACAACCTACTGACAATAGCTGACGATAGTTCGTCGATGACCGCTCAAAAATGACCTATGCGACACTCATTACCTTTGCGTACTGGGATAACAGGTACGCAATGGATAAAATTCTTTTCTTTACAAACGACATCTCAAACTGATTATCTTTCTGATCATGGAATTGGTAAAACTCTTTTACGGTAAGTTGGCCAAAATATATCCTTCCACTCTCTTCAAAGCGGAGCACGTGTCATAACCACACAGAATTCGGAACAAGCTCATGCTCTCTCCTGTATCACTTCCATAGATGATATACCCGTCACCGTTCGTAAGCATGTTACTCTTAATTCTTGCAGTGGTACTGTTGCCTTACCGCATATCATTGTACAGAGTGATTTTTTGTCTTGCGGTGATGATATTCTGGAACAATTGACCCTTCAAAATCTCCCTAGATACATACATCCTTGCCCGCTCATGGGTGGAGGTGCTTTCCTAGTAACATCACTCGTTTAACCTTCGACTGCAGTGAACTTCCGACCTCTGTATATATTGCAGGCCATCGCCTAGAGGTCTGTCAAGTAGTTTCCACTCCCCAACAGTGTCATAATTGCTGGCGTTTTGGGCACCCTGCTAAACACTGCAGATCTGTGGCAGAGTGCCCGGTCTGCGGTGCAGCTGATCATTCCAATACATCTTGTAATATTCCCCCCTCTTGTCTCAATTGCAAGGAACCTTATCCTTCCTTTTCATGCTGTTGTCAGGTCTATCGCAATGAACTGAGAGATCCGTTATCTTAAGGAGCATGAGGGCCTTACGCTATGGCTGTGTCTCAGCTCCGCCTTCAAGGACAACTCCCTCATGTCCCGTATGCTCAGGTAGCCCGACGACCTCCAACCTCGACGGTCCTCCTGCCTCCCAATCCCTCTGCGTCCGTCCGTCCGTGTCTTCCGAGGTCACCCCAGTTTATAATCCTTTTGCGGCTTTATCCTCTGACACTCCTACCTCCGCACCATTTCCTACTTCTCCTTCATCTCTCTAGCTTACCTCTCAGTCTACGAGACCTCACAGACCTACACTCTTCCCGTCCATCACCTGTATAGTTGAATCTATCTTCTACCTTGGAACCTAGTTCTCACCCCCTTTCCAGCTCTCACACGATGGTGGAGGTTCACCCCCCCCTCATGTAGTCCCCTCTTCCCCTGCTCCCTCCCTGTATTCTTCCATAGATACCCTCCAACCTCCTTCCTCTCCTGTTACACGCAAGACTATTCTACCCCTGCCAACGCATCTCTCCAAGTTCATACTCCCCACCCACCCTCAGACCCCTTTGGTTACCTCAATAGTTACTCTGATCTCTACTTGCAATGCCTCTCCTGTCTCTGACATCATGGCTTCGTCGGCTTCTTTAACAGTTGAGGCATTAGATGCTCTCTCCAGCTATATTGCGGAGACGACACCCCCGATGGACACCAACACGCCTCCTTCTACCCCTCCTATTTCACAACCCTTGCAACTATCTCTTCTTCCGCAAGATTCTACTTCTTACCATTGCCCCCGCATGTTGACTTTACTGATCCTAAAAGCCATAGGTTATATTGTTTCTTATCATTGCCATTTTTATTTCTGTACATAATGTCATTTTTACAATGGAATAGTCGTGGCCTTAGGGGCAATCGCGGAGAAATCCAAGTGTTGCTCTCCCAGTTGTCCCCAGTATGTGTTGGGTTACAAGAGCCCAAACTTCGTTCTGCTGTCATTCGCCCCATTTCGGGCTATGAGCTGTTACATTCCCCCGATCCTTTACCTGACGAATCATTTAATGAAAGTGCGCTTCTTGTGAGCGCCATCACCTGTGGGGAGGATTCCACTGTGACTCTCGTGGTGATCAGTTGGAGACTCTTCTCGCTTCTCATCCTCTTCATGTTTTAAATATGGGTGTTCCTACCCATTTTGACTCGCACTCAGTCTCTCTCCTGCACTGATCTTTATATTTGTTCCTCGCCCACTGCACTTGATTTTACATGGTCTGTTCTTCCAGATTTACATGATAGTGATCACTTTCCTATTCTTACTTCTACTACATATACCCGTCTGCTTCGTAACCCTTGTTGGCAATTTGCTCGAACAGATTGGAACTTATACTCCCATCTTACCACCTGTTGTGAGGACCCCCTTTCGTCCTCTATTGATAAACTGGCGATGAATTTTATCCCCCAAACCTCAGGTAGGCATTCTCAGACATGCGTACCTTGGTGGTCTCCTACATGCGCCCGTGCAGTGAGTTTAATATGTGCTGCGTGGGGCCACTATCAATATAATCGTACTGCAGAGCGTCTGTTAGATTTTAAGCAGGCAAGGGCAGTTGCTCGCCACGTCATCCACGACGCTAAACGCACTTGTTGGTGAGACTACGTGTCTACCATTACCTTGCCTTCCCCTATGTGCGTGATTTGGAAAAAAGGTGCGGAAGTTGTGTGGCAAATACACTACGGGCTCCCGTTTTGCGGGATGATGTCCCAGAACCTCTCTAAGTTGCCACAGAAATCGGGAACTATGTATCTCCCGAGGGCTTCACCTCTGTCCCTCATTTCTTGCGCCTAAGCCTGCCAAGGAGCAACTGCCATTAGATTTCTCCTCCAATGGATTGGAGCCGTGTAACATACCTTTTACTATCCTCGACGTGGAGTCCACACTTTCCATTTGCCGGCTGTTGGAAGTGGGACCTGATGATATCCACATCGGTATGCTACAACATCTCCATTCTACGGCCCTTCCCATTCTTTTACGCCTTTTCAATCTTATTTTGGAGCAAGAGATGTTCTCCCTCAACAATGGAAATCGGCTATTGTACTACCATTTCGCAAACCGGATGCGCCTTGGGGCTTAATACCTCTCACTATCCTCACATTGCCCTGACCAGCGTGGTCTGCAAGGTGATGGAACGATTGGTAAATAGACATCTGATGTGGTTTTTAGAGACTCGCAATAGCATTTCCCCTCGCGAATATGGCTTTCCCAAAGGCCACTCTACCTTAGACCTCTTACTCCACCTTGATACGTATATTCAGAATGCCTTTGCTAACAACCACTCCATCCTGGCGGTCTTTTGATCTAGAGAGAGCATGTGACACCACTTGGAGGTATAACATTCTTGCCTAAGCCCACTCCTTAGGCCTCCGCGGTAATCTACCACACTTCATCTCTGCTTTCTTATCCAATAGACATTTTCGGGTCTGTACTGGCGCCTCGCTTTCCTCAGACTTTGTACAAGCCGAGGGAGTCCCTACCCTTTTTCTATTAGCTGTAAATGACCTACCTTTCGTTCTTCCTTCACATATTTGGTCGTCACTTTATGTAGATGACTTTGCTATAGCTTACTCGGGCGCTGACTGTCGACTAGTAGCAACCTCCCTTCAGGTTGATAGACCTAGCCTCCCATTGGACCACTTCTCATGGCTTTAAATTTTCTAGTAAAAAAAACCGATTCATTACCTTCACTAGACATCCGATTATCCCAGATACTCCATTGTATTTACATGGTTCACGTATTCCGGCATGTGATACGGTCAAGTTTCTTGGCCTGCTCTTTGATCGCCAGTTGACGTGGAGACCTCACATTTCTTCTTTAAAGGCAACTTGCCATGGTCGGCTGAATCTCCTTAAAGTTTTCCCACATCCTTCATGGGGAGCAGATCGTCGCACTCTCCGTTTGCATTCCAAGTCTAGTCTGCAGCCTCTCCTGCAACTCTTTCTAAGTTAGATCCCATTCATCACCTTGGTGCCTCTTGTTCATCCCGTTGAAAGCCTCTATGCTGAGGCGAATGTTCCTTCCCTGGCTGATCGTGGAGATGCGCATTGTCTTCGTTATTTTGTCCGCGCTCATGATCTTCATGTTCCTTCCACATATAGGTTAGTCTCAGACATTAGTAGGAACCCACTGTTTGTTCAACGCCCCTGCCTACTCAGACCATTTTCTCTTCGCCTTCACTCACTCCAGTCTTCCCTTCAGTTGCCCCCCTTGTACGTTCATTTAGCATCTGCCATTTCCCTTCCTCCTTGGGAAGTTCCGAAAATTCATGTCTCCCCCCCCCCCCACTACCGTGCGCCAAACTTTTCTTACCTATGCCTGCTACTCGCTCCCTTTTTCTCGAGCACTTCCGGTCACATGCTCATGCCATTGTTGTGTATACAGATGGTTCTAAATCTTCTGATGGTGTTGGGTTCACGGCAATATTTCCTGAAGTTGTCCAAGGCCACTTGTTGGACTCAGCTAGTGTTTTTTACTGCTGAGTTGTATGCCATCCTTATAGCGCTTCTTCGTATTTATATATATGTCTCCTTCGACGTTCGTGATCATTTCAGATTCCCTTAGTGCTTTACAAGCCATTAAACAATTCGACTCCCCTCATTCATTAGTCCTCCGTATTCAACAATGGTTGCCTCGCATAGCTAGCAAGAATAAAGATGTCATTTTCTGCTGGGTCCCTGGTCATGTTGGCATGCAGGGCAATGAGCAGGCGAATGCTGCTGCACCGTGCATGATCTCCAGGTTTCTTATAGGGGTATTCCGTACAGGGACTATTTTCCAGTCATCTCTGCCCGTCTCTGCAGCCATTGGCAACAACATGGACGGGCATACACCATAACAACTTGCACTCTATTAAACCGCTTTTAGGTGTGTGGCCATCTTCCTACCACCATTGCCGTTCTCGGGAGACTGCGCTCTGCATTGGTTATACATGCCTTACCCATGGGTATCTCATGGGCAGACACCCCGTTCCTCTCTGTAAGACTTGTCAGGTCCCTGTTTCAGTTCTTCACTTCCTTGTTGATTGCCAGATTTACCAGCGAGCTCGCAGGATTTACTTCCAACGCAGCCACCGCCTTACCACTCTTACTTTATCTTCTCTACTTGCAGACGATCCCACCTTTGACTCCCAAGCACTTTTTGACTTTTTGTCGGCAACTGCCTTACTATATGAACTTTGACACATAGCCCTTAGAGTCCCTTCCATCCCTTTTCTTTCCTCACCTTTGATCCCATCTCCAACTAGCAGATTGTAACCCTCGCACTACTTACTACCCTGCAGCGCTGTATGACCCTTGTCGGTTCAGCGCTTTCTTTGATTATAATGTGGATTGTGGCTGCCTGCTGACTGTGGAGCACATTTTAACTGCATATGGCTTTGGCTGCTTCTGTGAAGGTTTTCTACAATTACCAGGGTGCCTGTAGGGACCTCGGGGAAACTTCCTGGAAATTCTTAAACATTAACAATTTTATGGGTTTTTAACCGATGTGGGTTATTTTAATTTTGTGTAATAGAATTTAGTATTTTGTTGATACCTGAAGACTACCTGAAAACTAATCCGTGTACACTACATTTGCATTCTGTTTGGGCTCCAATACATCCAAGACGATATCATAGTGTTTACTACTTGCGAGAGGCAGGAGCGACCTGTTTTAAACCAATGTTGCCCTGGATTGTTCAACTGTAGGGAATCCAAGTGGTTATTCATCATGCTTGTGAAGACTTCTACAGTTGCTCCGTCAGTGTTTCTGATATCTTCAGCTAAGATGTTAGTCTGGGCCCACGTATGTTGATACAGTGTTCTCGTAGTATGTTCACGGTGTCCCTACTTCCTAATACACTTCATAATTCTTAATCCAGAAATATTTTCTTTCCAACCTAGGAGGTCTGGTCTGAGACTGGACCCTGGAGAATATAATCACCAGAACCACTAACAGAAAACCTGCACACTTCCGATATTGCTGAAAAAGAATATCTTTTTCGTTTTTTATCCTTTGATCACTGCTTCCCATTCATCTTTCATTCTCTTGTTCCCCCTTGTTTACACATCTCACTCACTGTTGCTCGCTTCATCTCTCCTTCTATTCTTATTATAGTTTATCACTATTCCCTTTTCACCCCCCTCTCTTCACAATTATTCACTGTAATCATTATTCACTTTTTAGTCTTCCATTAATTCTCCTCTCCTTTTTCTCTTTTCCAAGATTAGTTTTTCTGAATTTTGTTGCAAATTAGCTAATAAGATTTAAATGTATATTATTATTATTATTACATATTGTCATTCATAATTACTCCCCTCCCCCTCTTACCACGTGTCTTTTTTTCCTTTAGCACCTCTTTCCCTCTTCAGCGCTGTATGACCCTTACGGGCTTAGCGCTTGGTTATGATTATAATCTTTCCCCTCTTACAACGTATCTTTCCCACTCTTACCACGTGTTTCTCCCCTTACCACGTGTCTTGTTCCCCTCTTCCTTTGTATTCCCTGTCTCAGTTTTAATACATTTTCATATTCTGGTTAATTATCAGCAATCTCCCATTTCCTCGTTTCTTCAGACTGTTTCCGAGTGCCCTTACTCTCTCCCCTTTGTTATATTCTAACAATTATCATCGGCTCTTTCCCCCAGGGCTTCGTAATTTGATATTTTTAAAACTTCATATTTAAGTGAGTTTAAATTTATAATGGTTACTATAATTTTGTTGAATACACTTTACAGTTTTTTGCATCGTATTAGCCCTTTGATTTGTTGCATAATGCCATAGTTTCAGTCCAAAGGAAATTGAACGTCTCTCCAAACTCCTCCCTCGGTTGAGTCTTAAGGCCATCCATTATTGTGTGTGTGTGTTTGTTTCTGCACGAAAAACACACAAGACGTTGATCACACATCATCCCCACACTTTTCCCGAAGCCACGAAAGACGTCAGTCATGACACACAAAGGCAGCTGTCATTGTATATAATGGTTTGTTTTGTCCTGTCCACTCTCAGGACAATGGTGGTGGTAAATGTGGGCATTAGCTGAGGGCAACCGATTGTGGGGAATGTTAGGGGATTTGGGTTGGAAAAGGGATTGAGCAGGGATTGGGGGGGGGGGGATTTACGGCGTTGTGGGGGACGAGAGAAATGACTAGTCAGAGGTCTTGAGGAAAGGGGGGGGGAGTACAGACAATAATGGTGAAAGAGGTATGAGAGAGGAAATGTGTTGATGGGGGTATGGGGGAGGGGTACCGTTGATGAGGGGAACCAGTGAGGGAGGAACTGATGAAGGGGATACATGACGGAGGAGAAACGGTTGAGGAAATGTTAAGAGGGGGTATGGATGAGGGAAGCCTATGGTGGGTGGGTATTTGAGGAGGGAACCGGTTATAGTGCAGGTTATCTGCGTAATATATGAGCGGAAGTCTCAGAAAAAAATGGGGACAGGTTGGTGGTTGTGAAAGTGGTGATAGATGTGATGATACTAGTGATGAGATGGTAGTGTGGTGACGGGCTGGTTGTATAGTTGATAGAATTTTGAGGACAGCTGCTATAGTGGTGGTGGTCGGAGTGTAGTGTTGTAGCGACAAACATTTGTGGACTGAATGTTGGTTGTGGTGGGCTGGTGGTTTGATGGTAGCTTTCAAGCTGAGATGATTAAGGAGCTGATGATGAGGAAGCACAAGCAGTGTATGGTAGCAACACACGTGATAATACTGTAGTGACAAAGGCTAAGGTGATTAAGAATTAAGATCTGATGACAGTGGTAATATTAAAATGAATTAAGGCATAACTAAAGGAAGATGTATATAAGCAAAGATCACGACAGCCACGAGGATGACTTGGTGGGTACTGAGAACTTTCAAAACAAGGGAAATAATGCCGATGGTGACTCTTCAAATCGCTGGTGCTCCCTCAATTAGAATATTGCTGTGCTGACAGTCCCGTTCAAAGCAGGAGAAATATCAGAACTGAACAAATACAGAGATCGTGTACGGCTTACATTGAGCCAGTAAAGCACCTAAATTACTGGGAACGCCTTCACAACCTACTGGAACGCCATAACAACCTACTGGAGTGCCATAACAACCTACTGGAGTGAGAGATATGGGAGGAAGTGTAAAATAAACCCAGTGAGGAGCAGGGGTGCGGTGGGGACAATACGGGAGCACTGTATTAACATCCGGGGTCCCAGACTATTCAACATCTTACCAGAAGATATCAGAAACACGGTTGGGACAAGTGTAGAAGCCTTCAAGAGGAAACTGGACAAGTATCTTCACCAGGTGCCAGGTCAACCAGGCTGTGATGGATATGTGGGGCAGCGGGCCTCCAGCAACAACAGCCTGGTTGACCAGGCGAGCACCAGACGAGCCTAGCCCATGGCCGGGCTCAGAGAGTAGAGAAACTCTCGAAACTCTTCAAAGGTATATATATATATATGTAAACCTCGTCCGTCTCTCCTCTAGGGCGACAAACACCCGCCGGGCAAATGCCAACAACAGGACACCTGACGCCTTAAAAATCAGAGCCCAAATTAGCAAAAAAAAAAAAAAAATTAGAAGAGGGTAATACTATTGGAGCACTGAGGCTTAAAACAGTGAGGCCTGAAACACAAACATCCACCCAGGGCTCTCAGTACCAACACTGACCTCCCTGACATTGCAGCAGGTGAAGAATATTTAACCTTACAGGACGCTGATGTGTATAAAGCTGCTATGTCATTTCCACAGGGATCAGCAGGAGGTTTCACCGGTTTAAGGCCACAACACTTAAAACAAATGCTCAATCCAGCACTTGATGTTTCAGAGAGGTTGCTGTCTGAACTCGTCAAATTTCCCAATGTGTGCCTGGCTGGCAGTGTCCTGGAGGCCATTAGACCCTTCTTCTTTGGTGCCTGACTATGTGCCCTCCGGAAAAAGGATTTAATAATCCTGCCCATTTCAGTGGGCAACACCCTTCGGCTGCCGCAATGCTGAAACCAACTCAGGCACCCTCGTGTCATAACACTGGGTGAATGATGTAATACACTGCACTGTTAGTGACTGATCACCCCAGGCACCCTCGTGTCATAACACTGGGTGAATGATGTAATACACTGTTAGTGACTGATCACCCCAGGCACCCTCGTGTCATAACACTGGGTGAATGATGTAATACACTACTAGTGACTGATCACCCCAAGCACCCTCGTGTCATAACACTGGGTGAATGATGTAATACACTGTTAGTGACTGATCACCCCAGGCACCCTCGTGTCATAACACTAGGTGAATGATGTAATACACTGTTAGTGACTGATCACCCCAGGCACCCTCGTGTCATAACACTGGGTGAATGATGTAATACACTGTTAGTGACTGATCACCCCAGGCACCCTCGTGTCATAACACTGGGTGAATGATGTAATACGTGAGCTTCACTTAATCCAGATTTCCCACAAAAGATTTTTGTTCGCAAATATCCCATGTTTTTTTTTTACCATGTTTGGCTTTATATTTAATTCTATCACAGTAAAGAAAAGTGTACATTTTTATTAATGACTAATGTTTAATTGGCAAATCCGTGGCCAGCAGTTGTACGCTGTTGACATTGTTTGTGTCCTGTTTTACTTCACATTCACCTGTGTTTACTCTGCAACTGGACATGTCCTTCTCACTTCTAACCACTCTCATTCAAGATCATCTCACCCTTTCTTAAAGTATGCTTAGAAAGAAAAAGTGACTTAAAAATGACCATCACTTCTTTAGAATGTCTTATTTTGAAAGTCCTCGTTATCCGACCTGTCATTTTCCACGCAGTTGTGAAAATGACACTGTCATGATCAGAGGACACTTACATGTTCCTCACGTTAGCCTTTTGCTCTACTGAGTGGTTATAAGAATTAATTTTATACTCCATTCTAGTTTTAATTTCTTCAAATTTTCTGTAACGGAATAACTGAAATTTGTCCGCACTCAGCATCAAATTTTCTATGGTGCACTGAAACACTTAGTATATATTTACTTTGAGATTTGCTGTGTCCTCAATGAATGACACTCATGCAAATTCTAGTATTGTTTGCAAAGGATGATATGGTGCCATGTTTTATATTCCTGTATATTTCTGATATAAATATAAGGGAAAGAATAGAGGAAGAGTACTGTGCCTCGGGGAACAGTTTTTTCACTGTGGCAGCCTCTGACTCGGCTCTGTTTACTATTACGTGTTTTTTTTGCATCGTGTGTGTTATCAAGTTAAAAAGTCCATACGCAGAAATAATGCGAACACTACATCTGCATTGTATCTTCCAGTGCATGTAAGCTGTTGCTGCAATGGTTTGTGCAATTGTTTTGAATCGTGTGGTTAGCAATTTTGTTTTCGAAACTCAAAGATTTTAATGATGTGGAACATCAACGCTGTCAGTTTATAGTTCTTTGTTATTGCTTTGCTGTTGTCTTTGTCGAGTGGATGTATGTCCCTTGTTTTTACCGGCTGTGCCCAGGCTCCCTCGCTATGAAATATTTAAGGCATATGATAGTGGTTTATTGTGGTTCTTGATGAATGTGGAGTTCCACGAGTCTGGCGGACCTAGGGCAGGGTACAAGGGAATACTGCCAATGGTTTTTTTTTTCTAAGTCGAATGGGGTTAGTCATACTAGAAATTTTGGAAAAAATCATTCAGATTGTTAACCTCTATTCACATTAACGTCTTAATAAGCACAGTAATACCGAGACGTCAGTATTTCACTAAGTTCTTCGCTGCCGTCAGCGCAAATTCCATCTAGTTTGGCCAACGGCCCAATGCCAGATTTTGTATAAGATTTTGACAAATAAGTAGTATTTTAGATTACTTTCAAATTCATTATTTAATTTCAGCTCCTGTTTTTCCCGGACTCTATATGATTCATTCAAGTTGAGTTCAGAGTCTTATTTTCTTCCTGACATATTCAAACTGTCTCAAGAAGAAATCTCAAAATTCTTTCTGTGAGCCATTTTATTTACTCTGAGATTGAGTGTCATTACCTACACCCAGAGGTGGGCCTCCCCTTCCCTCACTCCCCCTTCCGACACCCACCCATACTATACAAGGTCTGGTCACGGACCTTCCAGGTATACGACTACGGTGTTCTGCACACCAACTCAAGGCTGAGGGACTGATTACCTCATATTTTGTATATAGTTCTACTGTCTACAAATTATGTCCTAGAATCTGTATTGATAAAGCCACTGGATGGCGAAACGTCTACAATAAAGATACCCAGATGTTTGCACATGTCTATATTTTCATACTCCAGGTATACATATCCACACCCCGTCAGGAAACACTTGTCCTATTTCTTGACAAACCTTACCTAAGAGAGGACTTGGACCGAGGTGAGACCCCAGTGTGAGGTCTTGGGACCTGTGGCTAGAAAATCACTGGTCCTCTAGGAATCTTGGACGAGAAACTATTTTATACTGCAAGTCAATATTCCATTTCATCATCTAACTGTATTCCCCCGGTCTCAATATTCTTGTATTACCCCAGTTATTTAAGTATCAGATCCCTTTATCTTTAACCAAGTATATTATTGTATAAGTATTAATAAATTGATATACCTTTGATATACCTTTGAAGAGTTTCGAGAGTATCTACTCTCTGAGCCCGGCCATGGGCCAGGCTCGTCTGGTGCTTGGAGTTCCACGTCTTTAATTTGTTATTGTTAATGAGGCAAAAGTTAAGGGGAAGAGAGTCAAGTTCTGCTGCAGTGTGTAGCGAGTGTGAGGGTACTCGCTCATTACTCGTTATTCTTATACTGAGAGAAAGAAAGACCTACCTTTCTTCCCTTCCCATCCCCCCGGATATCACAACACTATACACACCCACACTATATAGACACAGACACACATACAAGACACGCACATACACACACAAGGCATGTGCAAGGCTCAAACTAACAAACGCACTTAACCATTAAGACTACAATAAAAATCTTCCAGATTAGCATATCTATACACCAGAGAAGTGTTACTTACAACAGCATATTTATACATTAGAAAAGTGTTACAACAGAATATCTATACATTAGAAAAGTGTTACTTACAACAGCATATCTATACATTAGAAAAGTGTTACTTACAACAGCATATCTATACATTAGAAAAGTGTTACTTGCAACAGCATAACTATACATTAGAAAAGCGTTACTTACAACAGCATATCTATACATTAGAAAAGCGTTACTTACAACAGCATATCTGTACATTAGAAAAGCGTTACTTACAACAGCATATCTGTACATTAGAAAAGCGTTACTTACAACAGCATATCTATACATTAGAGAAGTTTTATTTACATGTGGATTATAAAGAATAAGAGGACAAAGTGGTACTCACATTCCTTGTACTGAATGATGTTGTTATGCTTCATGTTGATCACCATGCACTTGCGACAGTTGTACTTCCTGCAGGAGAAAGAGGGAACATCTGTTAACTACTGATTGTGGTATTCCCTACATCAGAACAATTGGGTTCCATTATTTAGAAAATTAAATATCCATCTGTTCTTTTTCAACAATTTTGTGTGCTTTTTCTACCATGATCACGCTTGTCAAAGACACAGCCCTGCCCCTCACACCTACCATGATCACGCTTGTCAAAGACACAGCCCTGCCCCTCACACCTACCATGATCACGCTTGTCAAAGACACAGCCCTGCCCCTCACACCTACCATGATCACGCTTGTCAAAGACACAGCCCTGCCCCTCACACCTACCATGATCACGCTTGTCAAAGACACAGCCCTGCCCTCACCTACCATGATCACGCTTGTCAAAGACACAGCCCTGCCCTCACACCTACCATGATCACGCTTAGTCAAAGACACAGCCCTGCCCCTCACACCTACCATGATCACGCTTGTCAAAGACACAGCCCTGCCCCTCACACCTACCATGATCACGCTTGTCAAAGACACAGCCCTGCCCCTCACACCTACCATGATCACGCTTGTCAAAGACACAGCCCTGCCCCTCACACCTACCATGATCACGCTTGTCAAAGACACAGCCCTGCCCCTCACCTACCATGATCACGCTTGTCAAAGACACAGCCCTGCCCCTCACACCTACCATGATCACGCTTGTCAAAGACACAGCCCTGCCCCTCACACCTACCATGATCACACTTGTCAAAGACACAGCCCTGCCCCTCACACCTACCATGATCACACTTGTCAAAGACACAGCTCTGCCCCTCACACCTACCATGATAACACTTGTCAAAGACACAGCTCTGCCCCTCACTCCTACTTTTGCACAGGCTTCCCTGCATCGCTGTATGACACTTTTAGGTTTAGCGCTTGAATTTATTTTAATAATACTCCACATTTCCTCTATAATGTTTGTATTTAGTAGTTCGAACCCAAATCTGCACACTGCAACAACAACATACTGGGATAAAGTGTAAATTATACCCAATTGAAAAGCATGAGCGCCTTGGGGACGGTGAACACTGTATTAATATATGTGGTCCCAGACTTGTTAATATCTTACCAGAAGATATCAGAAATCTTTAAAAGAAAACACGACAAGTACCTCTGTTAAGTGCCAGATCAACCAGGCTGTGATGGCTACATGGGCCAGCGGCCCACTAGCAGCAACAGCCTGGTCGACCAGGCAAGCACCGAACAAGTTTGGCCCAGGGTCGGGCTGCGAGAGTAGAAAAATTCTTGAAACCCATTAAAAGTATAATATTACTGATATCCTGACACTTCTTATCCAAGCGTGTTGCTCTGTAGTTGGGATACCCAACCTCGTAGGGTATCCCAACTACTATACACCCCTCCTTTATAAGATATATACCTTTGAAGAGTTTCGAGAGTATCTACTCTCTGAGCCCGGCCATGGGCCAGGCTCGCCTGGTGCTTGCCTGGTCAACCAGGCTGTTGCTGCTGGAGGCCCGCTGCCCCACATATCCATCACAGCCTGGTTGATCTGGCACCCGATGAAGATACTTGTCCAGTTTCCTCTTGAAGGCTTCTACACTGGTTCCAGCGATGTTTCGGATATCTTCTGGTAAGATGTTGAATAGTCTGGGACCCCGGATGTTAATACAGTGCTTCCTTATTGTCCCCACCGCACCCCTGCTCCTCACTGGGTTTATTTTACACTTGCTCCCATATCTCTCACTCCAGTATGTTATGGCAGTGTGCAGATTTGGGACCAGGCCCTCAAGTACTTTCCATGTATATATTATCATGTATCTCTCTCTCCTCCGCTCCAATGAGTACATGTTCAAGACTTGAAGGCGTTCCCAATAATTTAGATGTTTCAATGGCTCAATGTGAGCCGTAAACGATCTCTGAATTTGTTCCAGCTCTGATATTTCTCCTGCCCTGAACGGGGCCGTCAGCACTGAGCAGTATTCTAAGTGAGGGAGCACTAGCGATTTGAAGAGTGTCACCATCGGCATTATTTCCCTTGTTTTGAAAGTTCTCAATACCCACCCCGTCATCTTCCTGGCTGTTGTGATCTTTGTCTTGTTATGGTCTTTAAAAGACAGATCAGCAGACATAATTATTCCCAAGTCCTTAACGTGTTCCTTTCGTTCTATGTGGTGACCCTCTTGCGTTTTGTATATAGTGTTCCTTTTGAGTTCATTTTTTCCATACCTAAGCAGCTGAAACTTATCACCATTGAACGTCATGTTGTTCTCCACTGCCCACTGGAAGACCCTGCTTATGTCCTGTAATTTTTCAGTGTCTTCTATCGTAGTGACTTTCATGCTTATTTTAGTGTCATCTGCAAATGATGATATAAAAGTGTGCTGGGTGTTTTTATCTATGTCTGCTATGAGGATGAGAAACAGCAGAGGTGCCAGGACAGTGCCTTGGGGCACTGAGCTTTTGACCTCGCTGATGCTGGATCTTGCCCTGTTCACTACTACTTTTTGTGTTCTGTGTGTTAAGTAAGGTATTACAAAATTATTTTGGATCTCTGAGTTTGAGTTCAATTTGAATCAGATGTTGTGGTCAGTGTATTGTAGTTTCTCTTCCCCTCCAGTGTTTGGATGAAGTTTGAATCTGTGGTTGGAAGAAGATCCCTGTATAATGTCACGAGTAGACACTTTAACAACTTGGGTTATAAAGGTGTCCTCACTGACGATAACAAGTCTAGTAACTTCTTAGTTCCCTGACTGACTGTTCCGGCTTATATTAAGGACATAAGTCACAAACTAGTATTGCCTCCTTGTTATTAATATTTTAATTCCGACATACTAAAGGGCATTTTCTTGGCTCTTGTTTGAGAAGTCAATGTGCAATAAGTATAATTCATTTCTTACTGCCATGAAAAAAGAGAAATAGTCATATAAGAACATAAGAAAGAAGGAACACTACAGCAGGCCTACTGGCCCATGCGAGGCAGGTCTAATTCACCCACCGGCTTAAGCCAATGCCTTAAGGTAGTTAAGTCAGGTCACATTCACTAAGGAAGGAGCACGGCAACTGAAATAGTAGCACAAGCTAGTCAGGTCCAACTCACACCCACTCATGCATTCAACCTATTTTTAAAACTACACAACGTCTTAGCTTCTATGACACAGCTCTATTACCAAACCAGTGCTTTCCTATATCCTTCCTGAATTTGAATTTTTCCAACTTAAATCCATTGCTGCTTCGTTATCATGCTTCTGACCTTGAACTGCATTGACCTCATTGTAAACATACAGGGTTGCTCCACCACCTTTTTTTGTTTTCAGACAAAGCTATTTCTGTTGTAAAGTGGCACTTTGGATTAAACCAAGATTCACTTAAAGCAATAATATCTGGACGCTCTGGCGATGTGAATGCGGATAATTCATCCTTTTAATGAGGAATATACTACGACCATCTTTTGTAAAAAAAAAAAAATCTGATTTCGTCCAGGTGGACTGGTCTGCCAGGTGGCATGTTTAGTTTAAATTCCTGGTCTCGCTGGTTACCAGACCAAATGTAACATACTGTTTCCTCTCTTCTCCATCTCCATTTCTCATCATCCCCTTCAATCACATTCTCCCTCGCCTCATTTACCTCTTCTTGCGAGATTCGTTCCAATCTTGTGCTATCCCGCCGCTAAAATGGACGCCAGTTTGTTTAAACAACCCCGAGTCACTGTTGAAGTTGTCCCAGGGTTCAATATAATCTAGAGCTTCGTCCACTTCACATAAATCCTCAAGTCTCTCATTTACATCCAGGTTTTTGCTGAGCGTGTAGGAGTCTACCCCATACCTTGACAATAATCCTGTAATTTCTGGTATCCTTCTGTTGTCTTTGATTTTATTTATAAGGGCTTTGTACTTGGTAAGAATGTTTTTTGACACTACTTTAAATTACTAGTTGTAACACAAGTCTTTTGTTACTTCAGCAAATTTATCACAAATATCCTTGATTCTCGGACCTGAGTAACATTTCCTATTGTACTTGCTAGTACAGTAAAATTCCGTATTTTGTTACCTTACAAAGGAAACTGCCAGACTCGCTTAAAAGCTCCGAGATCCCTAGAGGCACCACAGTAATTATAAAAACAACGAAAGTGAAAACACCTAATCCATGGGCTAACAGTTAAATTGTGTTCCACAGACAACAGCAAACAAGGTACCAAGATGAAGACCGGAAAGACACAATACCGTAACTGGTACAATACACAAATAACCCGCACGACGTTGTAAATGGTCCAAGTTGGACCAAAACGTCGTAAGCTCCTCTCTCTGTGCGGGTTACTTGTGTATAGGGTACCAAGATGGCAGCAGGAGCACCTGCAAACAGGTGGATATGCGTGAGATGCCTCATTGACTTTCTCCAGGTAGAAAATGCAAGCCAAAGTATGAAAGCATCTGGCGACGCCCTCCTAGATGTCACAAGCTAGCCGAACCAAGGAGGGAGGGAAGGGGGGAGACTAATCATCCATCTGAACGTTCAGAAGCCACACTGCACCGAGAGATGCAGCCTCTCGCCTCCAATCACCAGACCAAACGAACATTCAACCTCCTCCACTCCAACAACTTGCAGATGTAACTCTTCAGACAAATCAGGTGGTAGTTTGCAACTACCACTTCCTCCTCCACCACCACAACAACCACAACTACCACCACCACCTCGTTCTCCACTACACCGCCTTACCACCTTCCTCTAGATCAATATTTAATTTTCGAGATTTTTCTTTTGAAACTACCGTAAAATATTAATACTTTACATAGCTTCAATATTAATTTAATTTTTTTCCTCTACGCTACTGCTAGTTCCTATTTTTTGTCCTTTTTTTGTTTATTCGAGTGTATCATGTTCGTTTTTCTTCTCTGTTAACGTTCTTCCCTTACATATTCTCCTCCCCTTCTCTCGTCTACCCCTGCCTCCTATTCCTTCCCTCTATTTATTCCCTTCCTGATACTTATTCTCTCCCTTCATTTCTTCCCTTTACCTCTCCTCCATTTCATCCCCCTCCTTCCCAACCCCCTCTCTCAATCAACCTTTCTCTTCCTCCTGCCTCTTAATCCCTCCCTCCCTCCCCATTTTTTTCTTCTCCACTCATCCTCCTCCTCCACCTTCTCAAGTCCTTCCTCTCACCGCCTCAAGGGCACAAGTGGTCGCCATTGAAGTCTCTGTCAAAATACTCGCGCCTACAGTAATTATGACGCCCCCCACACCAAATATAACGTTCCTCTGGAAATATTATTTAAGGTTTCTCATTTCTCTCTCTCTCTGTTTTCGAAAGGTGTATTTTTATATTAAGGAGTAAAGCGCAATGACGAGATGGAAAAAATGCGTATTCGTGGAACGCGCTACGCAAGGAGCTTTCCTACGCACTTGTGCGTAAGATAAGTAGCCTTTTATGGGTGTTCACGTCTTTTATGGGGAATATAATTACGGCGTGACGTTGCTGTGACTATTCATACGATGCTGCTGCTGCTGCTGCTGCTGCTGCTGCTGCTGCTAGTAGTAGTAGTATTACTACTGCTGCGACTACTTTTATTATCACTGGTAAGTGATAATAAAAGTTGAATACTGAATAAAGAGTAGAATACTGAAACATAAGGTGTTAGTATTTTCTTCGTGCATATTTACAAGAGACTGGAAGCGCAACCCGTATGTGACTCCCGTAACTGAATGTAGAGGAGTTTGTATGTACCGGGGTGTGTGTGTGTGAAGTATTGCTTCCGTGATCTAGAGGTGGGAGCTCTCAGGAGAACCCTAGGCTCAACTGAGTAATTAACAGGGAACTGAGAAGAGGAAAATAAATGGAATTCGTAGAATTTCCCACTGACAGAGAGACTCAGTACACACATTTCACAGTTAGAGTTCCCAAGACACACTTAACTCTTATATACAGAGAGGTTTACAAAAATCTAAACACATGTCCACATAAACAACTAAAGAATGGCTTAAAGATTTTAACCAGGAGGAGGTAAACCCTTAAATAGAAAAATAGTAAGACTCGTTCCTGCCTATCCATCAGCAAAGAAGCCAACATCTCAACCAACAGCTGTTTCTGTAACAAAGAGAAATGTAGAAAAAGCAGCATCACTATAGGGCGATAAATCTCATTGGTTGAAATATAAGCATAAATGCGTTACCACAAACCAGCCAATAGACAAGCAGAGCAGTAACAGAAAGCAGCGAGCACAGGTACACAATACTATCCTGATCTGTTGGCGTCCACTTGGGCAAGCAGAAATCCTATACTAAAGAATTATACTAAATCTTATAGTTAGCGTAAAACTCTAATAATAATACTCTACACGCTGTTCTACGAGTTTGGGTCCGGGGCAGTGAATGACCATGCTATCAATGACTTCTTCAAAGTCGAGTGGGGCTAGAGTTATGGAAGAAATTTTGAATTGTCGATCTTTAAATTAATGGCTCACTAAACAGTAGTGTTGTGATTTTCGCATTTCACTTATCTCTTTGTCGTCATCTTTAAGCAAGAGTCCATATGTGTGCGACGACACTAATCCCAAAACGGAGAAGAAATAATTTTCCGAGACTGAACTGGACGACCCAGGAGGAGTAGGGAGGATATAATCCTGTATATGAAACCTTAAGAGGAACTGCCTGGGTGAGGGACTAGAGAAGCTGAGAACAGGACACACAATCTACAGATAAGAGCAGCCATAAGGACACAGAATCTACAGATAAGAGCAGCCATAGGGACACAGAATCTACAGATAAGAGCAGCCATAAGGACACACAATCTACAGATAAGAGCAGCCATAGGGACACAGAATCTACAGATAAGAGCAGCCATAGGGCTACAGAATCTACAGCTAAGAGCAGCCATAGGGAGACAGAATCTACAGATAAGAGCAGAAACAGGGATGTTACCTGGAGTTTACCTGGAGAGAATTCCAGGGGTCAACGCCCCCGCGGCCCGGTCCGTGACCAGGCCTCATGTTGGACAAGAGCCTGATCAACCAGGCTGTTACTGCTGGCGCACGTTAGGAATAATTATTTTTACAGTTTTTTTTTTGTTTCCCGGTAGGAAAGAAATGGAAAAAGATACACGATTTTAAGAGTACACAGAATGAGGTCCAAGAGACCACATAGAAGTACACACACACGCCACACACACACACGCCGCACACACACACACACGCCGCGCGCACACACACACACACGCCGCACACACACACACACACACACACGCCGCACACACACACACACACACACACACACACGCACACACACGCCACATACACGCACACACGCCACACACGTAATATATACCAACTTTTATTGGGACAGTTCGCCTCTAAAGACGTTCAAAGCAAGACAAATCGAGTCCCCGGGCCATTGTCCCCCCACCACGCCCTCCCCCGGTACCTGGCCATATGTCCCCCCTGGTACCCGGCCTGCTTTACATAATAGAATTATTCTCTCGCCGCCCTGGGCGTCGCTCCCAGGAGCTGTGGGGGTGGAGGTTGAAGCGGAGGATTGTGGGGGTGGAAGAAGATTGTGGGGGTGGAATGAGGCTGTGATGGTGGGGAAGGAGATGTGGGGTGAGGGAGGTCGTGAGAGGGGTTGGGAGGCTGGCAGAGAGGAGAGGAGAAACGTAGATAGTAGGAGGAAGACTGGTGTTGGTTGAATCTCAGATACAACACATAAGAACGACGACGGTGATGATAAACATAATATTATTAGCAATAATAATAATAATAGGTAGGAGGAGACCGACTTGCTGAGAGCAACAACAACTTGACTGAATGTCAACAAAGTCTGGCCCCAGGCCGGCCTTTGATGACTAAAACTCTCGAAACCCGTCACAGGTATGTGTGCCAACCCAAGTGCCAGACCGGCACATCCACACCCCGGGCAGTAAGCACCCACCACGCCACATCTTAAATAAATGAAAACAGAGAAAGAATAAGAAAGTAAGATGAGGCATGCGACCTTCTCTCTCTCTCTCTCTCTCTCTCTCTCTCTCTTCTCTCTCTTCTCTCTCTTCTCTCTCTTCTCTCTCTCTCTCTCTTCTCCTCTCTCTCTCTCTCTCTCTCTCTCTCTCTCTCTCTCTCTCTCTCTTCTCTGCAAATGCGTATTAAACGCATAACAAGTGTGGGTAGGATTCTGGATTTCGGTTAATGTTAAGATTGAACGCATAATGGATGTGTCGCCACCAACCGGATAAGAGAGTAATGTTTTAAAATCGGTATATATGGAGCGAGTTATGTTCCGGATAAGGGGGACAGCCGGGTTTCAAACACACTATACCTATGATATGCCTGTGAGCGGTTTCAAGAGTCTTTCTACTCACGCAGCTCGGTCTGAAAGGTGTGTGGTCAACCAAACTGTTGCTGTGGGTGGCATAACTTATTTAAGTCTATCAGACGAGGCATTTACAAGAAATTAAGTCAGTTTCAATAAAAATTGCAAATTGTAACTATTACAGCCATAAAGCAATTCAAACGTTTTGCTCAATATACCTCAGCTTGCAAAGTTAACTATAGAATGCCATCGTAACTGAATTTTATCGTATAGAGACCAACATTCAAAAATACACCATTTTAGGTTTGAAACCGATCAAATGTTCCATTCTCAAGTTGTTATTGTTGAAGATTTTAAACCGCTCGGATGAAGCCTTCACAGATTATCGCATGAAATATGGATGTACGGAACGAAATTTACTTTCTAAGACTGGCAAATTAAATCTTGCCCAAAATCAAAATCAGTGTGAACTATCCTCTGGGGGGATGGGGGAACACATCACCGTTGAGAGTTTGAAGCCGACCAATAGAGACATTCTCCAGTTATCCCACGGAATCCAACAAATCCAAGTTTATTAACTATGTTAGTAAATAGAAAAATGTACACCTATGCAGCCTAAATTTTTATGGTTCCATCTTATCCATTTTCTATGAGATGCATCAACCTTAAAAGTTAGAGGTCCTTGCAGAAGAGAGATTCTCAAGGGGTTTATTTCAAGGGAAGAAATTAATACCAACCTTTTTAAAAAATAAAACTGGAAAATTGGTTTCCGTCTAAATAAAACTTGAGTGGCGGGCACCTCCTCGTGCCTGTAGTTGCATGAACCCTTTCCTAATTGAAGCATCCCAGCATTGAGACGTTAAAATCGATCGGATGAGGCGTTCTCAAGTTATAAACGAAAAACAAGGATTACCTGGAGTGTTACCTAAGGACGATTTCGAAGGTCACCGTCCCCCTCGGACCTTTAAGTTGATGGCCTGATCTACCACCTGGCAACCACTTAAAGGTATCCCTTCAGCGGTACCTAATAATACTAGCGAATAAGTAGTTAAGAGAATTTGTTTTATCTTCTCTGACCAAGGATATTGTAATAAGAATTAAGAAACACAGGAAAGTTAGGACAAGCATAGTGTGAATGCAATTAGGTTTACCCATGAAGGACGTCTGGGGGAAAGTCAACGCCCCCGTGACCAGGTCCCTCATCATATATAAAGTGCAAAACATTTAGCTGGCTACCGTTTCACACACTTATGAGAGGACGGTCAGTACCTCCCTGAATGATTGCTGTCTTCCGACCTACTTTATACTTCTGATATACCTCTGATGAGTTTCGAGAGTCTTACCACTCTCCGAGCCCGACCATGGGCCAGGCTCGTCTGGTGCTAGCCTGGTCAGCCTACCTAAACTGCTTTTCCTGGGCAATAACCAACAATCTCTCATGGAAGGATCGTTGATGACAGTGAGGGTTCTTGATGAGAGTCCTCACTGGGCTCATTTCCCTAAGTGTTGAATGACCCCCTACGGTTTTAGTGCTTCTTCCTAAATATAACATTATCCTTGATGTTGTGTATATTGTCCACACTGCTTCGGTATTTACCCAGACAGAGGAAATATGAAATTGTCAGCCATGTGTGGCAGCTGTGTAGGATGACAGGTGGTGCAGACACGTGTAGTGGAAGGTATTTGGTAATGGGCAAACCCTCATTACAGACGTTTCCGTCTGGCTGAGACGAAACGTCGCTTACAATAAAGAAAATCTTTATTTTCGATGAAACAATAAAGATTTTCTCTACATAGTACTCAAGTGTACTATTATACTGATTATTTATTATTTCACAATGAAGCCGGAATATCAGTTGAAGGTCCTTTTTTAATATTGCCTCCAAGGCTATTATTATTTCACATTCAATTATTATCCCGGTAACATGAAACATATCCGAGTGACATAAAATGTTCTAACGACCTAACCATATTTACACCCTATAGAAAAAAAAATATTACCAATAAAAAGACATAACATAAAATATTTCTTATATTATTTCCTATAACCCCCGTCATGAAACTGTTTAGAAAATAAAATTACAAACATTACGAAATTCATTTTGCTCCAAAATGTGTGAATCTAGGCAGAGGTTATATATTAAATCATAATGTTATTGTATCTAAAATGGACCAATAGGAAGCCAGATTGGATGATAGTCTGGGCCGTCTGCAAGTGCTCTCTGTATAATGCAATCAATGGGGGTAGTATTGACTTTAGTTTCATTTGGGTGTCCTTCTTGGGAGGTTATGAAAATGGGTTGGAGGATGGGGCAGACCTTGCCACTTGCAACTGATTAAC
Source organism: Cherax destructor (assembly GCA_009830355.1). Taxonomy (NCBI): domain Eukaryota; kingdom Metazoa; phylum Arthropoda; class Malacostraca; order Decapoda; family Parastacidae; genus Cherax; species Cherax destructor. The sequence goes on along the minus strand of WNWK01001462.1, from coordinate 223,487 downwards.
AATGATTCAGGTGGAAGTCGGTGGCTGTGATGGTGGTGGATGGTTGTGATGGTTGTGTGGTGGTTGATGGTTTGAATGGTTGTGATGGAAGGAGATAGATCCAATGGAAATAGATTCATTGCAGCTATATGAATTCAATGAAACTAGACAGGTTCAATGAAACTAGACAGGTTCAATGAAACTAGACAGGTTCAATGGAACTAGACAGGTTCAATGGAACTAGACAGGTTCAATGGAACTAGACAGGTTCAATGGAACTAGACAGGTTCAATGAAACTAGACAGGTTCAATGAAACTAGACAGGTTCAATGGAACTCGATAGCTCTAACGAAAAATCGGCTGATCCAGCAGAACTCGATATTTGCAATGGAATTCGATAATTGCAATGGAACGAGACACGCGGGGAATGGTAGGGAAGACACTGTACTTGACTGCCAATACAAAGTTTCTGATTTAGTGCCTCCTTTACGATGCCAGTGTCAGTTTGTGTTGAGAGTTTAAGCTACTGTAGCAGGTTGGGGGAAGGGGGTAGGGGGAAGAGAGGTCATCGAGCAGGCCGTCCCCCTAATCACAGACATTATTTCATTGTTGTAAAGACAGTCAAATGGGTGACTGCTGAAGGGACCTTAAACAGTGAACATCTGATCTAGTTGTCTGCCCAGCTTTAGTTGCTCCCGTTTCCTGTTTCTGCTGAAGAACTTTTTATCGCCTTTGTATTTTTTTTCTGTTATGGCGAGTTATAAATCGCTACCGCCTTACGGTGGTAGTGTGTTTTATAAAACGCTAAATCGCGTGTATCATTTAGCGCAATTGGTAGAGACTTGGCCTTCAGTTTGCTAAACTGCGGCCCCGTTTCCGGGATGTCGGGGGTGTAAAGTGTTGAAATACCTCAGATTCTTCATACTTTCTGAGTCATTTATTAAATGTCTATATGGGTCCACTCATATCGTTGTTTTGATGCATATTCTAAATTTTTATCCGCTCTCTTAAGGAGTACTTTCAGTTGGTAGAGTTGACAGCAGATGTAAATTGTATCTTTCTCGCCTGCATTACAAGGAAGACTTTGGGGAGTTTACAGGCTTCCCTCTCACCCCCCCCCCCAGGGGAGCTTCCTTTAGAGGACTCTTCATCCAAAAGGACATGACCTCCCTTCCATTTCCCCAGGCGCTGTAGGTCCCTAGCGAATTTAGCGCTCATCTTACTATGTAATAATTCAGGCATTTCTACCATCTCATAATTACCTACCTACCTCATAACTACTCACCTGCCTCCCTTGTAACTATTCACCTGCCTCCCTTGTAACTATTCACCTGCCTCCCTTGTAACTATTCACCTGCCTCCCTTGTAACTACTCACCTGCCTCCCTTGTAACTACTCACCTGCCTCCCTTGTAACTATTCACCTGCCTCCCTTGTAACTACTCACCTGCCTCCCTTGTAACTACTCACCTGCCTCCCTCAAACACTCTTGTAATTTACGTATTGTTGTGAATATTTTTTTCGCCAGAAACTCTTTTATTCTTTGAAAAATATAGCATCCCAAAATTGCCGCTGCCTCCTAAAACTCTTAACTTTGGCTGCAACTCCGAAACCTTTGGAATGCAATGGCTCCCTGATGAAATAAAGCTCCCTGTACCAATAAAGCTCCCTGAACCAATAAAGCTCCCTGAACCAATAAAGCTCCCTGAACCAATAAAGCTCCCTGGACCAATAAAGCTCCCTGGACCAACACAACATTGATTACCCTGCGACCTGTTCCGTAGGCTCTTCGGAGGTAGGCCTGAGGTCAGGGTTCTCTGTGGTGACCCTCGTCAACCAGGCTGTTCGTGCTAGCGGCTCGAAGGCCTACACAGCAATCACAACCCGATTGGTCGGCACCTTTTTGCAGGAAGCTGTCCAGTGTCTTCCAGAAAACCTCCGTCTGGTAATATGTTTAAGAGTCTTGGACAACTTATGTTAACACAGTGTTCTGTACCTTCCTCCTCAATGGGTTTATTTTGCACTTTCTCCCATAACTTTCACTACAATAGATTGAATGAAAGAAATGGTATAAAATACCTACACAATGGATTAAAGCACAAATACAGTAGAATATGATCCTTTATTGACAACGTTTCGCCTCCACAGTGGGCTTTACCAAGCCACTGTGTGATCAAGTCCATTGTGTGGGCGAAACGTTGTCAATAAAGGATCATATTAAACTGAATTTGTCTATGCACAATAGTTCTCTCAAGCAATGTGTACGTTAGGGATTAGCCCTTTAAGTATCTTTTTATATATATATATATATATATATATATATATATATATATATATATATATATATATATATATATATACACAACACCACAGGAGTTGAATGATAGCTCTAGGCTTTCGTGCTGCAATCACATCATCAGGAGCTTGCAATGTTGAGAAACGAGTAGGAGATGCCGGCAGATTCGTTCTTCGGAAACGTTCTTGCCAAGAATCTGCCGGGACCTCATTTCTCCAACATTGCAACCTACTGGTGATGTGGTGATTGCAACACGAAAGCCTAGAGCTATCATTCAACTCCACCTGTGATCATATCTGCTCTATGAGAGAAGTAAACGACCTATGTAGCTCTGATATCTCTCCTGTCTGGAAAAGGCGCTATGCACACACACAATATTGAAGTCGTAAGAGCATAAGTGATTTGAAAAGTACCATCATTGGCGCTGCTTATCTTGTTTCGACCAATAAAATCCCCCCTGGACTAATAAAACGCCCTTGGACTAATAAGTTCTCCCTGGACCAATAACAGTCCGTGGAATTAAAATGAGTACAAACTGCACGAGTCACGTTAGTGCGTATGTACTTCCACGAAGGTATAATTTACTCCAAAGCTTTTCAATTTGGCCTCTCTTTGTTCCTGGAACACATTATATGCTGTGCTATTTACCCTTCGTGCTTCAAGAGTCACGTGTGTGTGTGTGTGTGTGTGTGTGTGTGTGTGTGTGTGTGTGTGTGTGTGTGTGAGAGTGAAAGAGTGAGAGAGTGTGAGTGAGTGAGTGAGAGTGAGAGTGAGTGAGAGTGAGTGAGAGTGAGTGAGAGTGAGTGAGGAGTGAGAGTGAGTGAGAGTGAGTGAGAGTGAGAGTGAGTGAGAGTGAGTGAGAGTGAGAGAGAGTGAGAGAGAGAGTGAGAGTGAGTGAGTGAGTGAGAGTGAGTGAGTGAGTGAGAGTCCTGGTACGTTGGGAAACCTTTGCTATAACCAAGAAAAGTGAGGTGGTTCTGTTTATATAATGGGAACTTTCATAAGAGTATGTTGTCTGTCGTTACAAAAAAAAAATAAGGGGTTAAACCAGTGCGAATCATTCAGCTCAAAGAGTATTGTAGAGACTATTCTGTGACTGCCATACAAAGTTTAATGACTAGTCGTGATAGTACCCTTGAACCCCTGACACCAGGAAATGAGGAGAGGCGAGTGACGGCAGAACATTACCATCTCTTATACCACGATATATTTAGGACTTTGTGGCGTTCCCACTATGCAGGCCGTAAATGATCTCTGTATCTGACCCAGCTCTATCTCCCCTGCCCTGAACGGAGCCATCAACACTGAACGAAACTGATGAATGAGATACTTGTTCAACACTGGAAACTGTAAGCGAGAGAGCACAGTTTGAATAGTGTCATTATTCCCATTATTTCCCTTATTTTGAACAGCCTGATTATCCACTCTGTGATTTTTCTGGTTGTCGTAGTATTTGCCTTATTGTGTTCTCTGAAAGAAAGGTCGGCTGACATTACCACTACTTCCAGGTCCTTCATGTGTTCCTATCATAATATTTAGTAGTCCTCGTGAATTTTGTATAAATAGTGTCCCTATTGAGTTCTTCATCCCTTGCACATCTAAGCAATTAGAACTTAAGTCACTACTGAACGTCATGTTATTCTCCCCTGCCAACTTTGTTTATACATTTTCTCGCAATTTTTCAATGTCTTCTGTGGAGGTGATATTCATGCTTATTTTGGTTTTGATATACGTCCGCTATGCACTTCGATAAATACACTGGCCGCCGACCCCTCTCTTTCCAACACATCTCGCCACATCACCTCACTCAGCACATCACCCATACCTTATAACTTTACAGAGAATTATACACTTCATCAATCACTGGTTAATTCACAAGTGCGCCTAACTAATCATGATCTATACAGATAAATTACTGAGCCATCCGTCAGCCAAGGAAGGATGCATGGCTGACACTTTATCAGCACCCTCCATCCATCTCTACATTATAGCACTCTTATTACTCTCCCTCCCATCTCTCTCTCTTATCCTCTCCTCTCCTCTCTCCATGTCCTCAATCTCCTCTCTCTCCCAGTCCTCCCTCTTCTCTCTCCGCATCTATTCCTGTCATTCCCTCTCCTTTCATCTCTCTCTCTCTCTCTCTCTCTCTCTCTCTCTCTCTCTCTCTCTCTCACTCTCTCCACTTACCGATCCCTCCTGCTACCCCCTCCCCTCTCCTACCCCCTCCCTCTCTCTTCCCTCTCCTTCTCTCCCCCTTTCCCCCTCACCAGGGCGACTCCCGGAGCAACATATCCCCACTTTACTAATTTAATTTTCTTAGGAAGTTCCCAGTGTCAATTTTTAACATGGCCATGAGCTGTATAAATACTAATTGACTTTTAAGTTAGGTTGGGATGGGTTCGATTAAGTTAGGGTGGGACGAGTTGTGTTACTCAAACCTGTAAGAACGCATATTTAAACACACACTTAAAAGTATATTATGATAAGTGGCCGTGACACGTCTGGCAACGTGGAGATGAGCGTACCCAGGAAACGTTCGAATCTGCATGAACATCAATAGTGGTGAGAGACCCAGCTGCTGGATAAGATGTGGTCACCATGGAGGTGTTGCACACTATCTGGGGATATGATCTTCCCCGTTGTACACCATCTGGGGATGATCGTATCCATAGCACACCATCTGGGGACGATCTTCACCACGACCCGGTCTCAGACCAGGCCTCGTAAGTTGTAAAGAAGATATTAGGGGTTACAAAATGAACTACTAAGAACCCCATACAGAATGCCTGTGTGAATGTCAGCTGAAGTTGGTAAGATTTATTCGACCTCCGAACGTGTTCGTGAGACAGAAAGAAAAGGTCAACAAATGTGTAAGAATGCAAAATAGACAGGACAGTGGTGCCTCGCTGGATGGTTGCTGTCTACCAACCTACCTCCCGGAATGGTTGCTGTCTACCAACCTACCTCCCGGGATGGTTGTGTCTACCAACCTGCCTCCCTGGATGGTTGTGTCTACCACCCTACCTCCCTGGATGGTTGCTGTCTACCACCCTACCTCCCTGGATGGTTGCTGTCTACCACCCTACCTCCCTGGATGGTTGCTGTCTACCAACCTACCTCCCTGGATGGTTGCTGTCTACCAACCTGCCTCCCTGGATGGTTGCTGTCTACCAACCTGCCTCTCTGGATGGTTGTGTCTACCACCCTACCTCCCTGGATGGTTGCTGTCTACCACCCTACCTCCCTGGATGGTTGCTGTCTACCACCCTACCTCCCTGGATGGTTGCTGTCTACCAACCTACCTCCCTGGATGGTTGCTGTCTACCAACCTGCCTCCCTGGATGGTTGCTGTCTACCAACCTGCCTCTCTGGATGGTTGTCTACCACCCTACCTCCCTGGATGGTTGCTGTCTACCACCCTACCTCCCTGGATGGTTGCTGTCTACCACCCTACCTCCCTGGATGGTTGCTGTCTACCACCCTACCTCCCTGGATGGTTGCTGTCTACCAACCTACCTCCCTGGATGGTTGCTGTCTACCAACCTACCTCCCTGGGTGGTTGCTGTCTACCAACCTACCTCCCTGGATGGTTGCTGTCTACCAACCTACCTCCCTGGATGGTTGCTGTCTACCAACCTACCTCCCTGGGTGGTTGCTGTCTACCAACCTACCTCCCTGGGTGGTTGCTGTCTACCAACCTACCTCCCTGGATGGTTGCTGTCTACCAACCTACCTCCCTGGATGGTTGCTGTCTACCAACCTACCTCCCTGGATGGTTGCTGTCTACCAACCTACTATCTAATGATTAGACGTACCTCCGATATACCTTGGATGAGTTCTGAGTTTTTCTACTCCCAAAGCGCGGCCTTGGGCCAGGCTCGCTTGGTTCTTGCCTGGCCAAGCAGGCTGTTGCTGCCGGTGGCTCGCTGACGTACGATGTGTGTATCATCCCTAGTCTTGAATTATGATTCATGAAAGATGCCTAACGTTACTTGACATGCGCCATCGATTTGTCTTTACGAGGGTAGAGTCTCGGCTCCTGACCCCTGACTCTTTGCCTACCTCGACTACCAATACTGGTTTGTGATTTATTATTTTATTGCAACTTATTTAGCTTGCTACTAGAGTCGTTATCCATGTCTGCAAAAAAAAAAATTGATCAGATGGCCCTTTATTGTCGGAGTTAAAATTTCTCCTCAATAAACAGTGCTCAACCCCATTTCTTATCATTGTATCGTTCTTTGCAAATGATTTACTAGAATTTGAGTGATTGGGAAACACTCAGGACACAGTGAACCTGCAAGGTGACTATAATAGAACGTGCAAGTGATGATACTCTTTAATGCTCTACTAGTTCTCTCCAAACTAGAACATTACTAATTGTCTTCCCTTTAAAGCAGGCGAAACTGCAGACCTGGAGAATGTCAAGAAAACTTAAATTGCCCGTATAAATTCCAACAGCTGAATTAACACAAACTTGTGAAGCCACTTCTCTCCGGAAGACAGGCGACCAAAATGCATCGTAGCTTTGACGTGGAAGACTAAGAGGGAATGGTCCCGAGCCTACACTAGAGGGCGAGGCTCTGTAGACTGTGCGCGGGATAACATCAATAAAAAGCAGAAATACAAGTACAGAGGTTAATTTGGTCTGTGACCGGGTTCAAGAGTTTTCCCTACCATCGCAGATCAACCTGAAGTCAGGCTACCTGTTTAGGCCTTTGAATATTCCCTACATTAGTTCCAGAAATATTTCCAGTATTTGCTGGTAGCAGATATTAAACGGTTACGTGTATGATGACTATGACAATCATAGAGCAGACACCAACCCCACAACCTCTCTGGACCATCCACGTCCTAGCTATACTCAGTCGTCTGACACTCTCAATACTACTTTCAGAAAGTGCTTTTCCATGGAAAGTATCTCTACACTTGCTTTCTTCCATCAATGTAAATGAGAAAACATTACAAAAAAAAAACAATCCGAAGTTTTATGTTTTTAAGTTTAACCAGGGGGCGACCTTCCTGTTTTTCGGAACATTCTCAGCAATATTTTGGTTTCCTCTTACAAAATTTTCGTTTATTACCAGATAACAGGCAAAGGAAAAAAGCCCATGTCACATTAGTACCAACACTGTAGCTGGCAAATGAGCCCTGTAGACACAAGTGCTGTAGCTGTCTAGCCGGAATATGATCAAATATTTGTTTATCTTAGGTGATATTTAATTTTTGCCATAACTGATTAACAATCTGCATTAACAAAGTGCGGTCTTCACATTTTAAAACTATGAATAATTGTCCAAAATATACCCAGTGAAAAGTCGAGGTACAGTGGGCACAGTAAGGAAAAACTGTATCAACATCAGTGTCCCCAGACTATTCAACATCTTACCAGAAGATAGAAACACAGCTGAGACAGGTGTAGAAGTCTTCAAGAGAACACTGGACAAGTATCTTCACCTGGTGCCAGATCAACCTTGACCACCACCACCAACAGCCTGGTTGACCAGACAAGCACCAGACGAGCCTGACCCATGGCCGGGCTTGGGGAGTAGAAAGGTAATGGTATATGTATGTGTATATACATATATGTATGTATGTGAATAAAATATGGCCTCGCTGAACATGGTATTTTCTGTGGCCCCCTGGAGATCAATGTTTGCTGTAGTTTGTCAGTTTGCTGTGTCCTCCATAGGTACTAGGGGAGGAATAGGTTAGTGGATCTTAGTCATATGATGAACCGCAGCTGGAGCTTTTGGTCATCTGAGCGAGGCCTTCCGCTGGCTTACTGGTCCACCCCTTTAAAAATTATGGTTATGATTATAATTATTTCTTTTTTAATAATGAATAGGGACGAGGAAGGACAAAGATGAAGAAATATGAAGACAACGAGGGATAGGGACGAGGAGAGAGAGAGGGATGAGAGGAGGGATAGGGACGCGGAGAAACAGGGATGAGAGGAGGGATAGGGACGAGGAGAGACAGGGATAAGAGGAGGGATAGAGACGACGAGAGACAGGGACGAAAGGAGAGAGAAAGTCAAGATGATGGAAAGAGGCAAGAGAAAGGCTAGGAATAAAAGGAAGGATAAGAGAACAGAGTAATAATGACAAAGACGAAGAATACAGAGGGATAAAAGCAAGAACAAAGACAGGGAAAATGTAGACCAGAGAAGGGATAGGGTTTAAAAAGAACTGCAGAAGGGAGAAGAGATGAGAGAAAGAAAGGAAAGAGGAAATGGAGAAAAGGCAAAAGGGAATAGAAAATCGGGGAAAGGGATAGAAGTGGAGAAAAGGGGAAGGTATAGGGGAGAGGGAAGAGGGGACACAAAAGCAGCCGGTGGACAGTTAGTGTGATTGCCTCTCCCCTCATAATACGGCTCCTGGCCAACACTCTCATAAAACCTACCACTCAACAGCCTGTGTGAGGGGAGGGCCCATCCCTGGAAGGGTCCCTTTGTAAGGGCCCCCTAGTACGGGTCCAATGTGAGCTGGACCCTCGTACAGGTCCAGTATGAAGGCCTCTTAGGTGGTCCTTGTTTAAGGTCCCATTGCATGGTCCCTGTGAAAAGGGGCCATGCACGGTTCAAGTGTGAGGACTCGTTGAAAGGTCCCTGTGTGAAAGACCCATTGGACCGTGTATCAGGGCCCCTTGGACGGTCCCTGTGTGAGAAGGGCCCACTGAAGGTCCCTAAGGGCTTCTTGGACGGTCCCTGTGTCAGGGGCCCTTGGAGAGCCCTTTAGAGGGCCCATTCACACACCGAATGGGAGAAATGGTGAGAAGAATGGAAAGAAGGGAAGGATGGAGAAATCGGAAGAGAAGGAGGGGCGATTGGAAGGGAAGGGCGAAAGGATGGAGAGGATGGGAGAGAAGAGGAGAGTGGAAGCGAGAAAATGAGGGATGAGGGAGAAAGAGGAGGAGGGGGAGGGAAAGCAACGAGATAGCGAGAGGAACGGGGTAGGACGGGAAAAAGTGGAAGGGGGATGAGGGAGGAAGGAGAATAGAGAGAGAGAGAGAGAGAGAGAGAGAGAGAGAGAGAGAGAGAGAGAGAGAGAGAGAGAAATCATGGTCACTGGTCTCTCCAGTGTTATTACCCGTCAACAAAACCTGACAATTTTCTTCCCTTTTGTATCGTGGCTTACGAACTAAGAACGAGGCGTAGCCACGCTCACGAACGTGGTATGATCATTATCATCATTACCGATATTAATATTTGTCATCTGGGGAACATGACATTATCAAGTTTCATGCAAGGAAGGGGTGAGTCGCTCCAATTCCCTAGATCAAGAACGCTTCACCAGCATCATCCCCATGAAGCGACGGGAATAGAAATGGATACTAAAAGAGGACAGAGGCTGGGACGGGGATAGAGCGTGGAAGGGGGGACAGGAATGGAAATGATAATAGATATTGATAAGGAGGGAAATGAGTATGGAAATTGAAATAGGGGATAGAGGAAGGCAGGGACTAGGAATGGACAGATATCAGAAATCTTTTACCCAGTCTCTCGAAGAAAGGATATCCAGAGGGGAGGGGAGGGGGGAGAGATGTGATTCAAGGAATCTCTGACTAGGATGCACGTATGTATGTATGTATGTATGCATGCATGCATACATGCGTATATGACTGGAAACTTTAAAGTGTAATGAACACTTTTCGGTGTTTGAATAAACCCATAGGAGACACAAGTAAAGTTGAGCAGCAGCATATTTCCATCTCCACCTGAGACCCTCTTCAGCAGATACACACACACACACACACACACACACACACACACGATGTAGTGGAGGCAGGCTCTATACATAGCTTTAAGCAGAGGTATGATAAAGCTCATGGCGCAGGGAGAGTGACCCAGTAGCGGCCAGTGAAGAGGCGGGGCCAGGAGCTTTGACTCGACCCCTGCAACCACAACTAGGTGAGTACACACACAACACGTAAGGGACACTACCAGAGAGAGAGGAAATGACGAACCAGCGAGACTGGACCTAGTATTCACCCTGAGTAGTGCAGATATTGAGGACATCACACATGAAAGCCCCCTTGGGGCCAGTGATCATATGGTTCTAAGTTTCGAATACATAGTAGAGTTACAAGTGGAGGGGGAAGCAGGAAGGGCTGCACAAATGAAGCCAAACTACAAGAAAGGTGACTATGTGGGCATGAGGAACTTCCTGCACAGAGTTCAGTGGGACAGAGAGATGGCAGGGAAGTCAGTAGACGAGATGATGGAATATATGACAACAATTTGCAAGGAAGCTGAGGAGAGGTTTATACCCAAGGGTAACAGGAGAAGCGAAAAAGACAGGATGAGCCCATGGTTCACCCAAAGGTGCAGGGAAGCCAAAACCAAGTGTGCAAGGGAATGGAAGAGGTACAGAAGGCAAAGAACCCGGAGAATAAGGAGAGCAGTCGTAGAGCCAGAAATGAATATGCACAGATCAGAAGGGAGGCCCAAAGACAGTACGAGAATGACATAGCAGCGAAAGCCAAATCTGACCCAAAGCTGCTGTACAGCCACATCAGGAGGAGAACAACAGTCAAGGACCAGGTGATCAGGCTGAGGAAGGTAGGAGGGAGGTCACAAGAAATGACCGGGAAGTGTGTGAGGAGCTCAACATGAGATTCAAAGAGGTGTTCACAGAGGAGATAGAAGGGCCTCCAGAAAGGAGGAGAGGTAGGGTACACCATCAAGTGCTGGACACAATACACACAAATGAGGAGGAAGTGAAGAGGCTACTAAGCGAGCTAGATACTTCAAAGGCGATGGGGCCAGATAACATCTCTCCATGGGTCCTGAGAGAGGGAGCAGAGGAGCTATGTGTACCCCTAACAACGATCTTCAACACATCTATCGAAACAGGGCAACTACCTGAGGTTTGGAAGACAGCAAATGTAGTTCCAATTTTTAAAAAGGAGACAGGAACGTAGCACTAAACTACAGACCAGTGTCACTGACATGTATTGTATGCAAGGTCATGGAGAAGATAGTCAGGAGAAGGGTGGTTGAGCACCTAGAAAGGAATGAGCTTATCAACGACGGCCAACACGGTTTCAGGGACGGGAAATCCTGTGTCACAAACCTACCACAAACCTACTGGAGTTCTACGACAGGGTGACAGCGATAAGGCAAGAGAGAGAGGGGTGGGTAGATTGCATATTCTTGGATTGTAAGAAGGCGTTTGACACAGTTCCACACAAGAGATTAGTGCAGAAGCTGGAGGACCAGGCAGGGGTAACAGGGAAGGCACTACATTGGATCAGGGAATACCTGTCAGGGAGACAGCAGCGAGTCATGGTACGTGGCGAGGTGTCAGAGTGGGCGCCGGTGACGAGCGGGGTTCCACAGGGGTCAGTCCTGGGACCAGTGCTGTTTCTGGTATTTGTGAACGACATGACGGAAGGAATAGACTCGAAGTGTCCCTGTTTGCAGATGATGTGAAGTTGATGAGAAGAATTCAATCGGACGAGGACCAGGCAGAACTACAAAGGGATCTGGACAGCCTGCAAGCCTGGTCCAGCAACTGGCTCCTGGAGTTCAACCCCACCAAGTGCAAAGTCATGAAGATTGGGGAAGGGCAAAGAAGACCGCAGACGGAGTACAGCCTAGGGGGCCAGAGACTGCAAACCTCAATCAAGGAAAAGATCTTGGGGTGAGTATAACACCAGACACATCTCCTGAGGCGCACATCAACCAAATAACTGCTGCAGCATATGGGCGCCTAGCAAACCTAAGAACAGCATTCCGACATCTTAATAAAGAATCGTTCAGGACCCTGTACACTGTGTACGTTAGGCCCATATTGGAGTATGCAGCACCAGTTTGGAACCCACACCTAGCCAAGCATGTGAAGAAGCTCGAGAAAGTGCAAAGGTTTGCAACAAGACTAGTCCCGGAGCTAAGGGGTATGTCCTACGAGGGAGGTTAAGGAAATCGACCTGACGACACTGGAGGACAGGAGAGATAGGGGAGACATGATAACAACATATAAGATACTGAGAGGAATTGACAAAGTGGACAGAGACAGAATGTTCCAGAGATGGGACACAACAACAAGGGGACACAGATGGAAGTTGAAGACTCAGATGAATCACAGAGATGTTAGGAAGTATTTCTTCAGTCACAGAGTTGTCGGGAAGTGGAATAGTTTAGGAAGCGATGTAGTGGAGGCAGGCTCTATACATAGCTTTAAGCAGAGGTATGATAAAGCTCATGGCGCAGGGAGAGTGACCCAGTAGCGGCCAGTGAAGAGGCGGGGCCAGGAGCTTTGAATCGACCCCTGCAACCACAACTAGGTGAGTACAACTAGGTGAGTACACACACACGTGTGTGTGTGTCAATACCTCCTATTATACTCTCGCCTGTTATATCTTCGCGTCTTAGAGGGTGTCATGGGCCAAGTCATACGTGAGTGGCAGGTGACACTTGCAATATGAGAGCCTGAGACCCCGCTTGTTCACTAGGTTTGAAGAACATCAATGAGTTTCATGAGTGCCATAGTGACTACTGACATACTGAGAGTGACTAATCATCACTGTCAACTGAGTGACTACAGCGCCCCAGGGCCAGCCGACCTCTAAGCCGGGCTACGTTTTTGAGTGCCACGGGGTGATAGTCGTCGGATTTGCACCAAGCAGTACACATCACGGTGTGTCTTCCATGACGTGAGCACCAGGAAGCCGGATAAGTAATCACTGGTGTCTTTAACTTGGCGTGTGCTCCCAACGTCTATTCAGTGACGTGCGTGAGAGCACCGAGACTCGTTTACGTGTTGGTGGATTTTACCTAAGCCGAAATCCGTACTCTGAGAGTGGGCCCTTGATGTCGAAGACATTACCAACACGAGTGTCGAATATAATATGACATCAGACTACGGCAACAGCTCTTATTATTAAACATGGATGTCCTCCTGCCATGACCTTACCAAACTCTCAGGCAACATACCCTGGGGGCATTGAGGTAAAATCTTTCTCCTTAACATTGTTCATTAAATAGGTTACTGTCCATAATCTGTGCAAGACATGGAGGGACCTAATTGATGTATATAATGTTGGTATAGGGCAAGTGAGGTGACTAAGTTCCAGAGACTCAAATTGTCACATGAATGTGACGAGTCCCCAGCCATCTAGTACATTGGAATATTTAGCCTGGTAATGAATCTAGGAGCCAGGTGTCAACAAGGACATCTAAAATATATTTAGTTGGATTAAGCTCAATTAAATTGCGCTTCTTATAATAAGGTTTGGTAAGTTTTCTAAGGTTCTTTTGGTACAAAATTATTAATTTATACATGAACATAAATTAAAAAAAAGAATATATCTTTAAACGTATAAGAGAAAATTTTAGATAGGACTTAATTTTAAATGAATTCTTGCTTGATATATATATATATATATATATATATATATATATATATATATATATATATATATATATATATATATATATATATATATATAATCTACTTGCCTTGTCTGTGGTATAGGGCAACCTCCAACAAGTTATGGAAGGGTACATATTGGGGACCGGACCCTGAAGTATTTTCTATATACATATTTGCCATCATTTCTCTCTTCTCCATTACAGAGAGTAAATTATAAGTGTTTTGAGGAGTCCCTAGCAGAAAACGACCTCGGTACATTCTCTCTCTCTCTCTCTCTCTCTCTCCTCTCTCTTCTCTCTCTCTCTTCTCTCTCTCTCTCTCTCTCTCTCTCTCTCTCTCCTCTCTCTCTCTCTCTCTCTCTCTCTCTCTCTCTCTCTCTCTCTCTCTCTCTCTATCTGCTCTGAAAGTAGCTATGAACGTATAAGTAATCTGGAGACGTGACAGCACAATTTATTTAAATATGTAATAAATTCCTTGGCATTACTAATCTTGTTTTGAAAATTCTCATAACCCATCTAGTATTTTCCTGGTTTGTGTTGCATTTACGTCACTACGTTCTCCTAGACTACGATACGACTCTTCAGGTTTACCCAACAGTTTGAGTAACGAGGTGAATTCCAAGGTGAAGGATGGAGCGGTGTATGAATCGTCGCTTGCAGACGATTCTCTGCCAACTGAGAATTAGGCACACTCCTCAGCAATAGCTATCTGCCTGCTGGTGTTTTTTTTCCTGTACTTTAATGTGCGACTTGGTATATGCAGGTGACAGGGGCACATTTTAACTGTCTGTCTATGGCTTCTGCCTTTTTATTTGCCATGTGGTTTTTAAAATTATCGGGGTGCCTGTTGGGACCTCAGAGAACTTTTAATTATCGGGGTGCCTGTTGGGACTTCGGGGAACTTTCAAGTCTTAAAATTGGCAATTCGACACTGTTTATCTTCATGCTATACAGATTCCTTCAAAGACATTTGAAGGGACTGCTGACGGGCTCTTGATCTAAGGAACTGAATGGGGACTTGTGGGTCATGAGGACTTGTGGCGCCCGGGGAATGGGACTTGAAAAAGTCCCATTCCCTAGGCGCCACATGACCCATACGGGTTAAGCGTTTCCTCAAGAATATAGTAATATTGCTTGCTAGAACAAGGCCACTGAGTGTCAACACACGTCTGAGATCTGAATTGGTTAACTTTTTACCTGCGAGAAGGAAGCAAAAATGTCTGCCTGATCTCATGACCACCTGTTATTGTGGTGGTGAGGAGTGATGGAGATGAGAGATGGAGGGAAAGAAGAATGGAGGGGAGATGATGGCGAGAGATGGAGGGGGAAAACGAAGGTGAGAGATGTAACGAAGGGGACGTGAAATAGATTGGCGAGATGGTTTGGGAGGGAGAGACTGAGAGACTTGTGAGAGAGTGAAACATAAGTAGTGGGAAAAAAGACAAAAACTGAAGGGTAATGAAAGGGCAAAAATATAAGGATGGAGAAAGTAAAAGAGAGTGAGGGAGAGAGAGAGAGGGGGGGAGGGAGGGGAAGGGAGGGAGGGAGAAAGGCGCTGCAAACTTCTCCTCTAATATCCCACTTTGTTTCAGCACCACCTAACTTCCCCCTCTCCTGCCCCCAAAGTTCAATTTCCTCCCAAATCGAACTAACTTTCACCGCTAATGTGGAGAGCTCTTGCGGACCCCCCCCCCTCCCCTCACCAAGTCACCCCTCTTTCCCCCCATGACGCTATCCCATCCCTCCCCTTTTAATTTCCCCTTTTCCTTCCTGCTTCCCTTTCATCTCTTCAATGACCACAAGAGCACAATGTCCAAAATGTCAGGACACAATGCTGACACTAAAATGTCAGGACACAATGCTGACACTAAAATGTCAGGACACAATGCTGACACTAAAATGTCAGGACACAATGCTGACACTAAAATGTCAGGACACAATGCTGACACTAAAATGTCAGGACACAATGCTGACACTAAAATGTCAGGACACAATGCTGACACTAAAATGTCAGGACACAATGCTGACACTAAAATGTCAGGACACAATGCTGACACTAAAATGTCAGGACACAATGCTGACACTAAAATGTCAGGACACAATGCTGACACTAAAATGTCAGGACACAATGCTGACACTAAAACGAACCTAAAATGAATTGGTCAGCCAGCAGCTTCACATTATAATCCTAAAACAATAAAATAAACTTCACCAGTGCAGTGAACAGCGATATATATATATATATATATATATATATATATATATATATATATATATATATATATATATATATAATATTATATAAATAAACTGCGATTTGCCGGGGATCGAACACGTGTTATTTTAGCCGGCCTCGTGGGAAGCCGTCAATCTTACAAACATGTACACAGTAGAACTGGAAATTTTTCGATTATGACTGGCTTCCAATGAGGCGGACTAAAATAACATGGGTTCGATCCCCAGGCAGTCACAGTTTGTTAAATGCTTAAAAACCACTAGTTCGTGGATGCGTTAATATGTGTACTGCTCGTGAAGGCTGGTATTTCAAAGGGAGCAGAATGAAATTAGTTCTGAGCTTACCACAACCACGCATGTCCTCTCATCAACCACGCATGTCCTCTCATCAACCACGCATGTTCTCTCATCAACCACGCATGTTCTCTCATCAACCACGTATGTCTTCTCATCCTACAAACATCAGGTACCCAGTACTACTCGGTACCTGATGTTTGATGGCTCAGTGGTTTGAGCGTCATGGATTTATATAAAATCACACATACACACACACACACACACCCTTATTCATCTATTTACTAATTCTCATCAGTCCGCATTTCTAGTGTCTCTTTCAACTTGCCTCAGTACATCTCTCTCTTCAGCACCATATTATTCTGAACTTTGTGTGTGTCTCTCTCTCTCTCTCTCTCTCTCTCTCTCTCTCTCTCTCTCTCTCTCTATCTCTCTGTATATTTACTTCCAAATCCCCACCCTTCCCTCTCCATGTTTAATCTTCTCCCTCACACTGTCTCCCATTATCTCCATGTCTATACATTTTTGTTCTGTATTAGTCATTCTTTCTCTCAGGGCTTCCAGTTCTTCTCCTCTCCACTGTTTTAGTCTCCATAATTGCTACACTTGTTTTCGACTGACGAAGCCTGCTGTGTGGAAGTGACATTTCACAATAGATACCTGTTGCTCATGTACGTGTCTTGCTTTTCTTCTCCCCCTGTTTACTTTTGTCAAGTCTTTCAGCGTATTGAAAGTGATTTTAAATGATAAAGAGCCAACAAGAACCGCAAGAAAAATAACTTAGAAGGAAAGAGCTATACAACACTGATAAAAGAAGAGCCATAAAGCAATGATAATGCAGTCATAAAGCATTGATTGATATATTGATAAAGGAGGAGCCATAAAGCATGAACAAAGGAACCATAAAACATTAATAAAGGAGGAGCCATAAAGAATTGCAGAGAGTAATTGCCGTAAATTTCGGGACCTCATTTATTGCTCTTCAATGACATCAGATCGGCAGAGGATTGTATTGGCTGGGGAGGAAGGGTGAGGGGACGAGGGGAGTTAATGGGTGAGAAAGTAAGGGGTGGTTAGAAAGGGAGGTGAGGAAAATGAGGGGTGAGGGAGGTGAAGGATTAGAGATATGAGGGGTCAGTTAAATGAGGGGAAAGGGAGGTGATGGGTGATCAGGGTAACTGGTAAAGGATGTTTGACAAAGTCTGTAATGAGGTAATAAGTATCGGAATCAGGAGGGGAGTAGAGAGGATATGGAGTAATAGGTATGGAGGAGAGGGACGGGAAGTAGGGGCTGGGTAGTGAAAGGAAAGAAGGCAAGAGAAAACTACAGCACAGTGGCGAGACGAGAATGGAAGGAATAGGAGGAGGAGGATCTAGAGACGAATGTAAGGATAAGGATGATCTATACACACACAAGAATCGCCAACACTCCACATTGGCAAAATCTTCACCTCTCCAAAATCTCAAATAATTCCAACTCCAAAACAAAACGCCACGATTGTGTAAACACCTGCACTGAGTGGCTCAAGGTTCTTCTCTTTGGTCCTGGTCAGTTCTTTGATGGATGTGGTGGCTGCGATTGAGAGACTAGTGTTGGCTTGTGCAAGTACTTGAGAGACGTTCAAGGAAACCTGTTGTTGGCAAGAATTCAAACTTTGAAGTGCTCTTTTTTACAGTCCTTGATAAAAAAAAAGAAAGGAAGGAAGGAAATTGTAGCTCATTTTATGAAGGCTTGTTGTACGTATGCACGTTCTTCAAGAAGCTCTGGACCGCTAAATTCAGCAATCTCTTGGGAAAAATCCGATAATGATGCCTCGTTTATGAGAACGATTTTATTTATGGGCTTCCTGTAAGCTTAGAGTTTTTAGGTGTTACCTTCCAGTATCCATGTAAGACTAATGGCTGGACATCGCTCCTGGAGAGCGAAACGTTGCAGCAATAAAATGTCATTCATATCAGTTACCCAACATTTTCTACATTGAAAATAAGATACTAGAAATCTTTTCGTAATATTCTAAATTTGCTTATAAAAAATTACAAGTTGTAAATCTTTATCCAGATGTACTCGTGTTAACCCATTTCGGGACCTCGATCAATAGGCCTTTTGTATATCCATAATCCATATGTTCTTGTAGTACCGTCCACAAGATGGATACTGGGTGCTCAAAAAGACTAGTCGTATCTACGTGAAAAATAAATCTACTCGATCCAATTCTTTTTCCCCAGTCTCGCATTTGACCTACATACACAAAAAAAGCATAGCTCATTATCATCCTTAACAGACGATACTAGGAAGTACTCGTAGCATGAGTGACAACCACAGAGGACGCCCTTCAATGTTAATAACACACATTATGGGGCGTATGACACTGAGACTTGTCGTCCACCAGGGACTTTATCAATTCTTACAGAGGCTGGTACAGAGGTGTAGAGATGGGAGAGTGATGTCAACTGCAGTAATGTTGCTCAGACGAGTGGAAACTTCAAGTTAAAAGCAGACCGACTTCAGTACTTCTCCGTATAGTTTAACGCAACAACAGTGTCATATCTGGTGAGTCTGGTAACTGCTTCAGAAATTAGGAGTGAACCTGGTTTCTGTGTTAATGTTGTTAGTCGTTGCAACCCGAGGAGATTCTAAGCAAAATCGGTTGTCTGTCTGTCCTTGATAACTAGTTTATTGCTGGGGAAGTTCAAATTATGGTTCTCTTTGTTAAGTGAACAGTACGGGCGTTAATGGTGTCATCTCTCTGGCGGGAACTGCTAAGTTCGCTGACACTCGTGTTCAGGTCCCTAGAACTTTCACCTCCGCAAAACTTGTCACAATCTCTGCAAGTATCATGATCAATTAGACACATATGCAACATCTGGATATCTTTGTTTTGTAGACTTTTTCCAACCCATGGCTTTATCAACAGAATAACCTCGTCCTCGCAGAATTGCGAGGACGAGTACTAATTAACACACTAACACGTAGTCTCAAGCCTGAAGGACTGACTACCTTAAAATCCTCCTCTTATTCCAGCTTTTTTTGCACTGGACTGAAAAAGGCTACTGTGTGGCGAAACGTTTCCAGAATCGATACCCAAATGTTGCAAAAGTGTCTCGATATCAACTTGTCGGTTTTGTAAAACTTAGTAGAAAGTTCATATATAGTAGAAGATTCATAAATTTAATGGCAAGTTCAAAAAATGTCAACACAAGAGGAATCGCCAACAGAACGACAGTTTTAATGGTGAGAGACGTAACAGTTTTTTGCCAACTCTCCCTAATGAGACGAGCTGTGGTACCTAAGTCTGGCCCCGTGGAGGGAGCTGCAACATCCTGACTGACCTGATCAGCAACCAGGAGGCCTGATTTGAGATCAAGCGCCGGAGACTTATTGCCTCAACAAGTAGACGAGGTGGGTAGACTCCAAAACCCTCTCTCCGCCTCCACCAACACCTCAGGCAGCCCCAACAAAGGACCCCACAACAACATGGGCAGGAGGTAAAACACAACCCAAAAAAATGGAGGAGCATTAGCGTTAAGTGCTTTCAGCTGTTTGGGACACTAAGGTGATTATCGTCTAATGGCACAGGTCAGAGGCTGCAGGTCAAAGACCCAGGGGGTCACAGGCCAAGGGGGGTCATGGGGTCACAGGCCAGGGGGATGCGGGGTCAGAAGTAACAAAGAGGCATCAGGGAGGCCAACAATTCTTTGGATCAAGAGCCCTTCTCTGGCATAAAGGAAATACCCCTGTCATAGTTTCAGGTAGATGAGGCAACGATGACAATCAGATAACAGCTCAAGTTGAGCTGTTATCTATTTAAGCGAAATCTTGCAATAAAGAGTTATGCTGTTTCATGTCTCCGTTATCCAGTTTTGGATAATCCATACAAGCCGCAAAAACGAGATGTTCCATTTAATTCCAGTATCCACATACGATATTCGGGGGAGAAAAAAAACTGCACCATCGATTTAGCTTTGTGATCGAGTAAATAAAAGTAGAATGATTTCATTATCTACTGTGATCGAGAATGCGTAGTATGATTGGTTATTAATATACTACGTCATCAGGTTTATCGATGGCAATAATCTCTGTCGAGTTATCACAAAATTTAAATCAACCAAAGAGGGTAGGACAAGAACAGGTACCTGGAAGCCCCTGGAGCTCTCCTACCAGTCTTGATGCTATCCTTACTGCTCCTATTAACCTAGAAGTAAATAGGCACCTAGGTGTTAATATACTGTTGAAGGTAGTTTCTAGGAAAAAAACAAATACTGAAGAAGGGACACCAGGAAGCATAGTGCTGCCTCTGTAGCTACACGCACTGACACACAAGCTTATTTCTGCTTGTTTAGTCGCAGATATTGAAGCAGACACGACGAGCATACCTCTGTCCCGTAAGAAAAAAAATTCCTCCTGTAATTGCAAGTAGTTAAACTGCATGTAAATACTGAAGACGAGGCACCACGAGCATTGCTATGTTACTGTTAAGTGCAAATATTTAATCTCAAATTGGTAATGTTCAAAACGTAATCCCGAGTAGCTATTCTTAAATAGGGTCCTGCAAAGGATTAATCCCATATAGGTAAAAACATAGGTAATCCCCAATAGTTACTCTTATGGGTACTCACTCCTCCTTGACGAGGTATCTGTTGGACTTGCCCTTCTCCTCACAGTCTCCGGTTTTAGAGATGCTGCTTCTGGTGATGATGATGGAACCTTCCTGACCCATGCCGGACCGAAACCACTTCCCACTCCACTCCGCTGGGAACTCGCACACGCCTGCAACAACCCAGAAACCAATGCTATGACTGGAATAAATGACAAGAGATTGTTATGACCAGAAGATATAACACAGGAATAACTAAAATAAAAGACAAGAGAATGTCTGTAAAAAATTACAAAAAAAGAAAAAATATGACTGGAATATGTAACATGGGAAGGGGAATAAACGACAAGGAAATGTCAGGAATAAACAACAAGGGACTTTCATTTTTTGTTTTTCTTAACAGCTCTTTGTCTAGTAATGTTGCCCATCATTGAGGAGATCTAGTGAGACCGGGTCGCGGGGCGATCAACTGCGGAACCATCATTAGATACAACATACAAGAGTTCTCTCACCATTTTTATACGAGTTTATGCGAGCAGTAAATGTCTGCATATTATGTATCTCGCTTGCTTTGTGTTGCGATAACACAACGGTAACACTAACGAGAGACAGAAGTGCGTAGCTTTGTGTTGCGAGAACACAACGGTAACACTAACGAGAGACAGAAGTGCGTCGAAGCGTGCCTTCTCTTTATCTGACGATCTATATACAGCATAGACAGAGGGAAGGACAGGCAATAAGGATAGACGGGGAATGGGAAGAAGGAAAAAAGGTGAGATAGTTAATAATTGTGACCAGTTTCTAGGGTTCTCTTGACCTCACAGCTCGGCCTGAGGCCAGGCTCTACTGTAGACCGCCTGGCCAACCAGGCTGTTAGTAGCCATCACAACCCGAGTGTTTCAAGAAGTTATCCAGCTTCTTGAAGATCTCTCCTCTCGTTACGGCAGTATTTCTGATATCCTATAAGAGTACGTTGAGTCTTGCTATGCAGGTAAGGAACCATCGAGTAAAGTAAATGTATATATTATCAGGTATTTCTTTGTTCTTCGTTCCAGAGAGAACAATTCAAATGTTCTGAGGCGTCTCCGGTAGTTTTAAGGTGTTTTATCGACTAATACTGTCAGTAAACGAACATTACATTTTCCAGCTCTGCTGTCTCTCCTGCCTTGAAAGGCACTGTGAGCACAATATTACTCAGATCGTGAGAGAATAATTATTTTTCTTGTTTTGGAAGTTCTCATAATCTACTGTTTTTTCCTGACCTTTGCTGTGTTATTGCATTCTCCAAATGAGAAATTTTGTCAAAATATTTGGTGAAGGATTTTTTAAGATTTTCCAGTAAGCTGTCTATCTTATCTGTACATTGAATTCAGTGAAGGGATAGTGAGTAGGAAGGAAATAGGGAGGGGGGGGAGACGAGGTGCAATAAGAGGTAGTGGGGAGAAAGAGGAAGTAGAAAACAGGGGTAATCGGATGTTAGTGATGAAGGGGGGGATCTAAAGAAAGAGGGGATCTTAAGAAGAGGGGGTAAGAAGAGAAAGGGCAATGAATGGGGCTACGGTGAAGGGGTGGGGCTCACTCATAAATCGGGGCAAGCAAATACAGAAGACACACGCTACACACCCATTAGGGTGGAGCTAGGGGCCAAGAGCTCTCCATCACTCTTGGTTGTCAGTGAGGCTGTCAGGTGGGGTGGAGGACAAGCCAAGGTGGATGGAGGGTCAGCCAGGTGGGGTGGAGAACCAGCCATGTGGGATGGAGGGCATAACAATCTCTCCATTAACAATTTAAAAATATTGTTAATGACGAATCAAACATGGCTGGATTTGACCGTAGATTTACTAACGTCGCTTCAAAGATCCTAGAACCAACATTTCGCACATTTCCAGTAAATACGGGAGTTAAATGCTCTAAACTTGAGACCCTCCCCCCTCCTTTCTTTTCTTAAGTTTCCGCTTGATTACCTTCCTGACCTTGAGTATTTTTTTTAAACATTTGAGTAATGAACAGAAGGTAAGCCAAGAAGACACTCACACATGAGAGTTTAGAGGATATTCCAGCCATCGCTGCTATCATGATTTCAAATCTTGAACTGTTCAGTCAGGGATGTGCCTCTGTAATCTTGTTGATTAATGCCCACAGGAAGGCTTTAGGGCGCATAACAAAACTATCAAACTAAGATTTGATAAAGGTGTGTTATGTGTTATTGTGCTCACAGACTGTCGATATTAACCTCTGGAAACTAAGAAGGACAGGTTTACTGTACATATCAAAGTAAATAAAATCAGTTAAAACACATTGAATTTAGTTATTTTTTTTGACTTCAAGATGATCCCAAAATTAAAAAGTGATATTAAATCAATTTTTAATATCGCGAGGGAAATTCGCGAGTAGAAGTGGTGGTGTGTTTGACAAGAATCAGGACAGTGTCTCCAGACACTGGTATTAAGCATACATACCAATAATATACCTGTGAACGGTTTCGAGGGTTTCTCTACACTGACAGCCCAGCCTTCGGCCAGGCTTCCTGCTGATTAGCTGTTCAACATGGCTGTTGCTCTTGGCGGCCCGCTGGCCCACGAGTTAGACTTTCGTCCCATCTATAAAAATAAATATTCACTAGACAGAACTCTACTGCTCAAGAGTTTAATTCCCATATAAATCAACAATGCTCCCAAGGTTTCGCTGGGAAACTCAATTTGCATAATAAGATAACTGAACGCCACGTCCTTTAAGGCTTAACGCAGCAGAGGAGACATGACTACAACATACAAGATAGTCAGAAACAAAGGCAAAGTAGACAGGCCGAGACTCTTACGTGAGAGGCAAACAAGAGGATAGGCAGAAAGGCATAAACAAAAATCGGACGTAGCTAATATGAGTACACAAGAGAGGTAAACAAAATAGACAAAACCGGTAGGCAAGACCGGTAAGCAAGTACTGTAGACAAGACATTCTTTCACACTCATCAGAACAAGCATTAAGGACACAAAATGACCACACACTTGAGAATTCTCATTCCTTATAATCCTCCTTTTCCCCTTTTTTTCTCTCCCTCATTTCTTATTCTCTTTCTTCTGTCCATCCCTCTCATTATGCTTCTTGCCCATTCGCCTACATTTCATTTTTTCCCATCACTGCCCTTTCTTCCATTCCTTCGATCATCACTTCTCTCATATTCTTCTCACTATCCTTTCCCTTCTTTCATTAATCCAGTCACTGACTTTCCATTCTCATTATTCCTCTCGAACCTTAATTATTCCTTCCCCTAATTGTTGTGTCTTATGTCCGCACAGTTAATAAACATCTAAACTATAAGAAACGTTCAAAACATTTCGAATATACTGTCTGGAACGAAGTGTTACCTGATCATTTATATACAATACGTAGTTGAGAGCTAGTTCCTGTCTCTCACTTGATAAAGCCCACTGTGTGGTAAGGTTGTCAACAAAGTGTTATATTATGCTGCATTTGTCAGTTTACACCTTTTGATTCCAGCTCACTACCATAACTTATCGGTGTTAAAGATACGAGAGGAAGTGTAGAATGAACTCGGAGAAAAGTAGGGGCACCCACGGGTGCAGCGAGGGCAGAAGCAACCATAAAACTGGTCACAGGCATGACAGTGGTAGCACCAATGTAACCATACATCAACCAAGCAGGTCATGGCCTGGCCATCCTCAGAGCAGGGCAGGCAAGCTTGTCCCTACCAGACGCACTTTATACGCTCATTTTTCGCTTGTTTACGCGATTAAACGCCATCCACGACTAAACGGGAGCGAGATAATCTGTGTTTATAACAGGGGACGGGAAAAATTTAATTTTTTTATCCTTGAATAAAAAAAAGCATATTTGCTTCGGTCCGTGCATGAATTTTTAAGGAAGGTTCGTGCGAGAGGTAAATAATGTTGGAGATTCTCTGCCCTTTCATTTATCCTCCCTCCCTACCTATCTTGTTACCTCCGTCTCTCCTCACCCAATTTTCCTTCCTTCTCTTAGCCTTCCCTTCCATCATCATCCTACCTCCCCTTTCCTTTGTCTCCCCTCCCTCTCAAACGGGGATCGACCCTTCGTTTTTTAGTGGTATACGGCCGATATAGCCTGCTATAATGGGGCACTCTGGGACAGTAATATACCTCCCACCTTGCTCGTAGTGGAAGGGGATGATGATATAGTAGAGGAAGTATACTGCATGCTGTTCCCTCTCCACCCAGCCCTACCTCAGCACCCAGCCCTACCTCAGCACCCACGTGTGGGGGACGTCCGGAAAAATGTGAGGGACCGAGGTTATCATCGGCGCTTGTTCGTTCGTTCTCTCTGTCTCGTTTGTTTCTGTTCGTTCATTTTCCATCGTTCGTTCCCGTTCATTGGTTGTCTGGTTTATTCGTTCCCTCATACATTCGTTCGTCTCCTCTACCCCTCCTCTCCCGACTCCCTCTCACCGACAGTATCCCTTCAGAGGACCAAGCTGGGATCTTGCTAATTACCCAGGGACTGGCGTCGCCAAATTGGTTGTGTAAGATGTGTCAGGGCACGGCTGTTTGTCTCCCTGCTTGCTGCCACTATTTTCTCTCTCCCTGTATGTGTCACTCTTGTTACCCTTCTGTTGTTCTCTCTCTACCTCCGTGTGTGTCTCACTGTTACCCTGCTGTTCCCTCCCTTCCTATGCCACTTCATTGTTCGTCACCCTGCCACTGCTCTCCCTCCTTCCCATGCATGTCACCCTGCCACTGCTCTCCCTCCCTCCCATGCATGTCACCCAGTTTCTCCCTCCTCCTCCTGTGTGCGTCACTCGCTATTTGTAACACTAGAAGTGCTTCCAAGAAAGGTATCACCTGCATCCTGCATGCCCAGCCCCCTCTACCTTAATGGGCGTAAAAATAAGAATGATTATAAAAATAAGAAATGATTATTTGAACCCAATCAAAAAGTCATTCACAAGTTCTCAAGGAAACTAACTTCTCAGTTTTTCTTCAATGAAAAAATGGCACCTGTGCAGACCAAAACTAATTCGAACCTTCCACCAAGACAAACTAGCTTTGAAAATTTAATGACTCAAAAGAGTCTTTCCCTAACTATGGCACGGAGATAAATATATCAATCGGTTTCATAAAACTGGCAAATTACGGCTTACACGGCACAGCAATAAAATAAATCTTACTTTTCTATAAGAAAGATACCCAAAGTGATGCACACGAGTCTAATTGATCAACTTCTACACATACTACTGCGTCTGCTGGGATCTCCTCTCCCTCCCCACGTCCCCTCTCGCTCTCCTGTCTCCACTTCCCTCAGTTACCTTTTTCCCTTGTCTGTGTTGTAGGCCTGTGGGCCACTATCAGCAAGAGGCTGCTAGAAGAATAGTTAACAAGGAAATCTAGCCTCAGGTCAAGCTGTAAAGGCAGAAAAATCATCGGAACCAATCACAGGGTTGTGTTGGCCTGCGTTGAACTGCACTAAAAGCGATGACCCCGGAATCGACAATATGTAGACTTTCAAGTGGCTGTGACAGGTTTTTCGAGTTTCTCTACCCTGGCTGATGCTGTTTATTAAACACTGGACCAATAGCCATCACAGCCTGGTTGGCACTTACCATAGGTAATGACCCTAGTTCCTCTTGTTCCGACATTTCTTATATCAGTTGACATGGTTCACTTTTTTTTGTGCCCGTGGCGCTCCTGTTTTTCATTGGGTCTATTATACACTTCCTCTCGCATCTCTCACTCCAGTACATTATGGCAGTGTACATTAGGGACTAGGCCCTCAAATATCTGCCATGTATACATTATCAGGTATATCTCTCGCTCGCAAGAGCACCTTCCAAATGGTACGAGGCGTTCCCACAAGTTGAAATGCTTCATTGGTTCTATGTTTGGAAATAAACGATCTCTGCGCCATTTCCAGCTCTGATCTCTCTCCTGCCTTGATTCCAGCTGTCAACTTAGAATAATGCTCTAAACGAGCGAGCACACACAATTGTAATAATGTTACCAATGGAGTTAGTTGTTTCACTATCTGCGCCGTCATTTTTTCTGGCTTTCGTGGCATTTACCTTATGTTATCTAAACGATAGGTCATCTGACATTAAAAGTCTTACATGTATCCAGTTCTTCTTTTGAGTTCTTCATATTTTCCATATCTAAACAGTTGGAATTTGTCATCATTATTTGTTTATTTTCTATTGACCACTAGAAAAGTGTTAATGTAAACTTGCATTTTTTTCGTGTCTTCTACTGAGGCGATTTTCGCTCTTGCTTTGTTATTGTCCGTAAAGGATGACACGACGCTGTGGCTAATATTTTATCTCTTATGAGGATGAGAAACAGTAAAGGTGCCAGGACCGCCCCTTGCGTCACTGAACCTTTTATTTTGGTAAGGGTATTTTTTTTTTCGTTTACTCCTACTGTGCTCTATTTATGGGAAAAGACGCTTAAATACAGATCAGGGCATTATTAAAGGAAACATTTCGCCACGAGTGGCTTCATCAGTTCTGAAGACTAAAGTCACTCGTTGCGAAACGTTCCCTTAAATAACCTGAACTGTACATACGTGTCTTTAATCCACATCTTATCTGAATCACCATACCAATTACTGTGTGTTCAATTTGTTAGAAAATTTAATATCCACTTTTCTTGTTAAACGTAGCTACTGACCTTAACTTATGGGCTATCACTCCATAATCGCATTTGTAAAAGGTCACAGCGAAATCCGTGTATACCACATCTGCGTTAAGGTTGTCCTTCTAAGGCGTCATAATAGTCTAGCAGTTGTAACAAGCACGCCTGTCTACCTGTTGTTGATTCCGGAGTCATAGTTCCCCGCGACCTGATCCCAGACCAGACCGACTGATCAGCTGTTGGTACTAGCAGCACCCAATACAAGATAGGCACCACATAATCCGTCACCCTGTTCGTCTCTGTAACAGGCAACTGCCAAGCAAGACGAGAAAATATGGAAGGACTAAACTAAACCCTCACGTACTCCACCACTAACCTTAGAAAATATCCCATAAACTGAAAAAATATATCACCTTTCAAAAGAGACATCCCTCCAACATTCTCTCTCTCTCTCTCTCTCTCTCTCTTATTCTCTTTTCATCGTCCTCTCATCCCGTGGTCTGCCCCCTCGTCCTCTCTCTCTCCCTGCCCACCCTCATCATAGTCACAGTGTTATGAGTGTGCTCTCGGCCCCCTCACTGCCACAATGACCCGCTTACCTTGTCCCTGCACCACAAGAACCAAGAAATACTGTGTACGAAATTGTATGTGCATGTAAATATATATGAAAACATGGTGGAGGTGTGGTTCACGATGCTGGTGTAGGGGATTTTGTTGGTGGTGGAGGGGAGAGGGGGTGTTTTGGTTTTTAAAGTTTTAGAGATTTTTGGTGATTGGGTAGTGGTGTGATGGTTAGGGGTGGTGGTTGGGGTTATTATGGTGGGCGTGGTGGAGGTAATTCACTACAGCTAAGACCACCTGAATTTTTTCCTTTTTTCCCCCTGCTATTTTGTCCTGATCAACCATCCTAATAGTTGTAAAAAGCTCTGAAGACTCTCCCCCAAATATTGTAGACGTATTTACAAAAAAAAATCTATAATTTTCGCAAATCGAAGCAGCGGGACTTGGGTCGCCTGGCCCTCCAATTATTGCCCTAAATGGAAAGAAATTCAATGGCTATTCAGAATACACATGTCGGTGTTGCTTGCAATTTGA